>VWZP01000970.1:0-31732 GCA_013396995.1 Dicaeum eximium | reverse complement strand
AACAACAACAAAAAACAAACAACTCTCCTCCCACAAAAAAAAGTAATAAATAATAACTTCAAGGAGGAAAGGGTTACTGGCACATGCATTGTTTGTAAATGAAGGAACATTTAGGAATGTCACCACTGACTGAATCAAATATTCCCTAGATATCAGCTCTCTGCACCCAGGATTCAAGGCAGAGGCAGAGGACTTTATATTAATAAAAAGGTACCTTTTCTCAAGCACACAAAAGACCAGGGTTTCCATTCTAATGTCACAGTTACTTACAGCTCTCAGAGCTTTCAGAAATATATATCCAGATGGCTCTTAAATATTTTTTTTTCACATCACCACATTTCCCTTTTATTTTTACTGCCTTTGAAATTCTCCAAACTGTTCAAGAAAGGCTTTGGTCACAAGCAGCAGATTCTGACATTTCAGGACACAGAATTCTTTGCTGTATCCAAGAGTAAGGATTTATTTTCAAATTAGGACCCAGCCAGGGCTGTTGGCTTTTTCCTGATCTCACAGGGGTTTGCCTTTATGAAAAGTATTAAAGCTGTGCCCATGTTTGCAGCCTGTGCAAGTGATGCTGTGAGTGGGATGAAATCCACCTGAGGTACCAGTGCAGAGAAAGAGGTCAGTGGGCAACTCATCCCTCTTACCTTAGAGGGGATGAATCATTCCCTAGGGGTGTTATTTCTCTGTGTGGATGTGACAGAATGCCTGGACACCCAGCTAAGATTCAGACTCCCACTCTGGGATGTCTTCAGTGAGATCAGATAAATCCCCCTGTAAAACTCTGGAGGATTAATCAAGGATGAGCCCTATCCACCAGGTTTTGTAATCTGTTCAAGGACACTTGGCAGACATCATATCATTATTCCTTGAATTTGACAGGATAAGTGCAGTGTAGAAGCAAGAGAATATTTGCTCCCTGGTTACAGGAATCTTCAGGAATCTCCACCCAGTTCTGTTCATGGCCTAGAGAGCTTGGTTTAGGCACATCTTTTAATATTATTCAGTTAATTTTTTAAAAAATTAAATTAAAGTTTCCAATCCATTGTTGCAGCACAATCTATATTTTAAGGTAATTACAGTCTTTCTTAAAAAAGGCTATTCAAACCCAACTAATGTAAACCTTGCTTAAATTATTTTTAGAAGTGGCCAAGCAGGCTCAGCCTGCCACCTTTGCCAAAGAAAAGGGATGTCATTATCCATCCAGATACCCCGAAAATGAGACACCCCACCCTCACTGCATTCCCTGTAAACACACATTGGTGTTGGACCCTTCGGTGGGTCACTCACTCCACTGCTTTCTGCTGGTGGTTTATGCTGCATTTGCTCAGAGTCTGCCTTTTTTAATGGCAGGTAACTGGAGTCCTGCCCACACCCAGCCACAGCTGCTGCATTGCAGATGCACCTTCCAGGGGCTGTGGATGCGAGGGCCCCCAGAGCTAACGCCACCATTTGTTGTGCCTTTCACTCAGCCAAATTATCCTGCATTTGCCAGATTGCCTCTGTGTGTGTTGTTCAGATCACAGGCCTGCAGAGCAGGAGGAAATATTTTAGGAAATGATTTGCATTTGAATACCTGTGTCTCCTTTCTCACCGAAGATATTAATGAAGACATCCGCATCTGTTCCGCTGCCGCTGACTTCACCAGTAAAAACCCGGACCACGTATTTGTTGACTGAAATGAGGGAGGCAGAAATCCCAATACATTAATAACTCAATGGTTTGATGCAAAACATAGCAATACAGACCAATTCAGGCTGTGCTGATGCTATCTTGAAAGCACGGTCTGAACTGTGGCTCTTGGTACAATGACCCCCTTCCCCACAGGAGGAATAAAATCCATAGGCAGGATTCTGACACTGCATATTCACTGCCCAGGGCAAGAGGACGGATCACTGGTTCCTGGCCTTGACACTGAAGAGTGAAATAGAAGAGAAAGTGAAAATTTTGATGTGGATACAAAGGCATTAAATGAACTCGGACCTATGGACCAGCTTTGCTTTCTCCAAACATCGATGAGTTACGGAGTCTGCCCGAGCTCAGGCCTGACCCTAGTTCTGTCCTACAGCTATTTTGAAAGTTTAGTTGATACTAAGCAAGTATTTTGAGGAAGTAACATCATCGTGATAGAACAAAGAATAATGGATTTAAAGTGAAAAACAAGAAATTTAGACTAAATATATACAGAAGAAATTGTTTACTTGGGGGGGATGGTGAAGGACTGGCACAGGTTGCTCAGAGTTGTTGACACCCCACCCCTGGGCATGTCCAAGGCCACGTTGGATGGAGCTTTGAGCAACCTGGTCTAGTGGAAAGTGTCCCTGCCATGGCATGGAGTGGAACTAGATGGAACCAAAACATTCTCGGATTCTCTGAAATGTCAGCCACACTGCATGAAACAAAAATGTGAAGATGGCCACCTTTTCCTTAAAAAAAAAAGAAAAAAAAAAAAGAAAAAATAATAAATCCAGTCATCCAGTCTTTTTTATTTAATGAGGAAACAGTAGTAAACCCAGGAGCTGTAACACTGTGAAGATACATCATCTGTATGTACCAGGCACCAAAACCCTGTGGGTGAGGCACACCATGGACATTACACACATCATGTCAGTGAATTTGAGAAGCAAGTTCTTCAAACGGATTGGGGTAGGACACACTTGGTTCCCAAGGACAACAAAAGTGAGCTCAGTTTCTTCTGGAACCAATGAAAAAGCTCCCATGACCTTCAGTGTGACTTTATTTGAGCCAAATATGAGCAATTTTCAAAATCTACCACTGAAGTCACCTGACTACCTTGTTCCTCCAAGCTAACAGGCATGACAGACACCTCGTGCCATATCTCCTGTGAAAAATGAGTGCTGGAGGCAGGCAACAAAACAGATGAAGAGGAATGCAAAATCTGCTACTGAAGAGTACATGATGTCATACAAGCCCTCAGCAGACTTCCTGTTACTGAACCCTGGGTAGCTGATGCTGAGAGCTCTGTGCAATGTCACTTCTGCATTTCTGAGTCCTGGGGATGCTGCTTCTGTGAAAGGGCCAAATGCACAAGCCTCCTCACACACAGATCCTTGGCAAAAACAGAACTTCTTGCACCACAGAATCATGAAATCATTAAGGCTGAAAAGACCTCTAAGATCATCAAGTCCAACCATTAACCCTGATTCTTGGTTTACAACTTTTTTTCCCTTTGGCAAGTGCCAAGTTAGAGGATAATCTTCCCTGGGCTTCCCAGCCAGCTACAGAAATGGATTGTCTCAGGAGCCAAGGAGCACCACCAACACTAGGTTACCACTCCCAGAACAGATCCCCCACCTCCTCCACCATAATCAGTGCATATTAAAAGTTATTCCAAAAGACAGCAGAGGGCCTGGTGCATGTGCTGCCACAGAGGATGTAAGAGATAACGTATGAGGAGCAGCTGTTGGACCATCCCCTGAATTACAACGATGCTCTCAGCTCCCTGGGTGAGGAGTACAAGGGCAGAGCCCAAACAGAAGGGAAAATCACCTGTCACAGTTTAATGAATGTGCAGGGAAAAGGCTAAAAATCGAGCTGACATCCCTGGCGCCTCTTTGCAAAACACGCCATGGCAAATAAAATAATAATGATAAAACTGCAATAAATACTAAATAACAAGAAAGGGGAGAACAGAGCTGGGCTCAGACAGGGGAGAAAAATGCCTTAATGAGTCTCCTTAACTCTTTAGTTTCAGTTCACAGAGCTCTAACAACCTGCTAGAGATACATCAACACCAAAAGTGTTCATTTGCATTAGCAAAGTGTGGGGATGGTGCAATTTACATCTCCTACCTGGCCATTAAGCTGCTCTAACTAAAACTGACCCATTGTACCTTGCAATCTTTAATTACAGACCACATTTTTCAAGAAGCTTTGCTCCTTGCACCTCCTCTAGCATATTTAATCTGATGCCAGTGATTAATTTTCCACTCCACTTTTTGGGAACCAGAAGAACCTGACAGGATAACAGGATCCTCAAAAGGACAAGCTACAGAGGCTTAACTTACATTCCCTTGCAGGATAAGGCTTTATGCCTCTGAGATATAAGCAGAAGGACATCTCAATGCATGCAGAGCATCAAGGAAGACATGCAGAGAACAATTCCATGAAATGCAAGTGACCAAACTCAGGGCAGGAAGGGCACCTTGCAAGGTTACTGCAGAAACACATCTGGCCAACAAGGAAAATGCTGGTGAAATCATTTGCCAGATCAAAAAACCTTTAAAGGTTTCTCAGCATGGCTGTATTTCAAATCTAGGGTCCAGAATGAAATCTTCTGACCTCCTGCTGGGAGCACCAAGTGGTCCCAAGGGCTCTGTACCCACAGAGCTCTGCTGTCAGTGTCAGCACGAAGAGCCCTGTGCCCACAGATGGGCCACCACTTTGGACTGGTGACAGCCACAGGGCAGTGTGCTGTGAGGGTTTTGTGTTGTCCCCTGTAATACAAGCAAGGCTGGGGTCTATGGCAGGTCCTGGCATGGCTCTTTTCCACGATGATGTGTTCAGCAGGCAAATCTACTTCAAGAGCATTAGAGGTCCTTGGCTTAGGTTAGAGCACGTTCCTGCTTCACAAACTGTGCCTATCTGTGCTCATCAGGTCTTTCCTTTAATTTTTTCCATCTTAATGACTCTGAAACTGGACATTCAAACCTATGCCCACACCTGACCCTTAGGTCTGCTTTCAGAAAAATTTCAGCTCCTCCACCTTCAGGAAGCAAACCCTGAACCATGCTGAATTTTTGCCAGCACTTTCTCCCTCTCTAAGCAATTTGACATTCAGCTGCAGCAAGGAGAGGAGCTCTTCATGCTGCTCAGGGGTCCTTCTGTGCTTCGTACATCAGCACATCTTACAGAGTGACATGGTGGATGAGCAATTTAAATGGAAAGGGATGCTGCCTCTTAAAAAGACAGTGAGGATTCAGCTGCTAAAAGCATGCAAGAAAAACCTCTCGCTGCAGCCAGGAAGAGATTTGCCATAAGTCAAGTACTCTTCATTTTAATAATGGGTGGATGTTGTTCCCTATTATTTAAGCCTGTGGCAGAAGCATCTTTTAAAAAAATACCCACTTGGCTTTTTTTTTTTTTTTTCTTTTAAATCCCAATACATGCCTCTGACTTCATCTGTAAAACACAGATCAAGATGTTGCCTGGATATTTTTTTTTTCCCTGAATGCTTCTCCTAGCACGGAGAACATGCAAAATGTTAATGTAAAAGCTGTGCCTCCACCGAGCAGTGCACAGGCTCACTGCAGCACAGGCATGGGGAGGGGAGCTTTCCTGGGAGCAAAATTAGCAGCTTCAGAGGCACGTACTGCAAGATGCCAAGAGCAGAACAGCCAACAAAAATCTGTAGGAAGAGCAGTAGCTATTTTCTCTTGTCTTTCCACTTTCACATTGCAATGCACAAGTGTAAATGCCCTGTGTGGTTACAGCACCTTCCTTTCCTTCACAGTTGTGTGTCTGCATTTGAAGACACTGCCAGGATGCCATCTCTGGGAGACAGTAGGGTGGCACTGATGTGACCCTACTGCATTAATTTAGCAGAGGAGTGGCAGTCAATCAGCCTGTCTGCTGCTGATTAACTCAGCCTCAGCTTTCAACAGCCAAGAGGAAAGGTTAATTTTGCTCTGTGGGCTGGAGTCAGGTTCTCTCCACTGAGAGCCAAGAGGTTTTTGTCTGTGAATGTGATGCACTCCCAACACATCCTGGGGGATGAAAGACAGGGCCTGCTGCTCTCCTACACCCCAGCATTCCCCATCCAGGCTGTCCCCACTGGCATCTCCATCCTGGCTGCAGCATTAGCCCCATAAACTGCCCTGAATAAACTGAATGTTTTCACCCAGAACCAGCACCCCTGGGTGCTCTTGTGCAGCCTCTGTCCTGCCTCCAGCCATGGAAAATACACAGACATATCCCAGACAAATCCTGCCACCTGCAAGCTGCAGCTGACTGTCCAGCCATGTAATATTCATCTGTTAATGCCATTTATTATCAATGTGATACCATGGTCACTTGAAGCACCATAAGATGGAACTGCCTAAAGAAATTTTGTATCTACTATTATTTGGGGCATTAGATAGTATGTTTTCTCACAATCTGCTGAGTTTCCTGCAGAAGGAGCCTGAGATTTGGGCAGGAAAACCGAGCTGACCGTGCTTTATTACCTGGGGTTATCACCTCCTGCAGGGCACAGTGAAGCCCCAGCCGTGCTTGCCTCCCATGTGCTTGACCTACCATGGAGCAGGGCAGCAGCATCCAATATCTGGGAAATGTCACAGCCCTCACAGGCAAAGCTTGTGGGGTTAAAAGCAAAGAATGGAGCCGTAGGCAGCTATGGATCCTTCTCATAAGGCAATTCGTAGCAATTATCCTTCTGTTTTCCCAGTGCTCCTGAGAGTGGCAGTGCTTGAGATCCATCCTGTGCTGCTCAGCACTGAGCAGGCAGATTTGGGAAGGGGCTGTGGGAAAGGGGGTGGGTGGGTAAGGGAGAGGCACTGCTACCATCTCTGAATTGCTTCTGGAAAAGGAATACTTTTGTGGTTAGTGTGAAAATAATTGTTGCTAGAGGGAGAGGCAAGCAGCTGGACCTTCAGACAAGCTACAATTTCAGCCTGAGTCTGCCACAGCCTTGCAGGAGATGAGGACAGTGGTTTAATACCCATATGCCTTGGTTCCTGCCTGTCACATCGAGTCAGTCATTCCAGCCCACCAGGAACTGTCTGACAAAACCTCTTCTTGATGGAAGGGACTGACTTGTCAAAGTGGAAGCTCCTTTATGCCACTGCTGACAGCACGTTCCTCAGTGACAGAGTTCTGGGTCAGAGCATCCTTAAAATGTCAGACAGCCTATGGCTAGGGCACAAAGCTGGGACCTGGCCTCCCAAAACACTTGATTCACAGCAAACGTTTGAATTTAGTTCTTGCTCGTCCTGGCAGAGAGCTTATCCCACCAGGATAAAATAACCTCTTCCTAGATTAGCTTCTGGTGACCTTGCGGCTGGAGATGTCCTGCTGGTCTTGTGTATCCAGCAGCTGAGTCTCTACAAACCCTGTGGAAAGGAAAACTCACCCAGGCCACCCATTAAACCTCTTTGTGAAACAGTAGCAGGGACCCCAGAGACAGCTATGCACAGCAGAATGTAATTAGAGCCTAAAGCAGCGCCCAGGGCTCTGCTGAGCTCACCAGCAGCCAGTTCTGTCTCAAATTTGGGTCCTGCTCTTTCACAAAGCAATGGCACACACATAAAGAAGACTTCTTTTTCCTCCCATTCAGAAAACTGTTGAATTCAAAGGGTTGGTTTAGAGCTCAGAAATAATTAATCTCTTCCAAGGGTAATGGACAGCTACGTTCATTAACGAGCCGGGCCTTCAGAGGTGGGAAACAGCATCTTTAGCCAAGGGTTTAAACTGGGAATGCAGGTTACAAGCACACCTGGAGCAGGGGGTGCTGCAGAAGAAGAAGTTTTGCATTTGACAGAGCACTGAGTGACTTGATCTACCTGCAAGTGTGACTGCCCATTGCAGGGGCTGGGGCTAAGCTGGCCTTTAAAAGCCCAAAAGCATTCTCTGACTCCATTGCTTTTGGCTGTGAGCACCTCTGCCAAAACTCAGTGTTAGCAGGGGGGAAATGCTGAGAAGCCTCTGCAAGGCTTTGGGGCTCCTGTCCCTAGAGGCAGCACTAAAGATGTGAGGCTGGCTTGACCCTGGTTCAGCACTTCTTTGATCTCCCAAGAGCCCTCCAAAAGTGTGCTCTTAAGAGATATTACTGCAGCTGCTCAAGGAGTCCCAACACATGGGAAAGGGGCAGGATTCAAGGAGCATCTGGACAACGCTCTCAGGCACAGGGTGGGATTTTGGGGTTGTCCTGTGCAGGGCCAGGGTTTGGACTCGATGTTCCTTGGGGGTCTGTGTGGCCTCAGGGTATTCTGTGGCTCTATGACTGTGCTCTCAGTCACTGCCTCATGATAATGAACCTATACTGAACCCAGTGCCTTGGCCTCCCCACCCAGGCCAGACACCATGAGATTCACCTCCATTTTCTGCAGCTCTTAGATGAAACCAAAGCCTGCACCCAAACAGTTAAAGTATTAGGATTCAGCCTGGATCATCCCTCTGCAGGGCCTGTGAGAGGCAATCTACCACATGCAGGAGGCTTTGCTTGTAGGATATGCTAAACTGATGTTCCTACTGTGACTTCAAAGTGATGATGACTTTTTGAAGTGAGCTTTAAACGCCCTTGCTCAGGAGACAATAGTGGTTTAGTTGCAGAAGCATGGAGCTTAGCACATGGCAACCCACCTCGTGACAGCAGCGCAGAAATCCTTGTTCATCTAATTCTCCAAGATTTATCATTATTTTTCATTAGTTCAGCCCCAGGGTGGGAGCCCATTAAAAAAAAAAAAAAGGCAAGCAAATATTTCACAAAAGAAACAACTGTTTTCTGCTTTCACCAGTTCTATTATCAAAATTGAAGAAATCATTGAGAATAGCCTCTTGGTTTAAATACTTTTGCTCAGAAATAACAGTGAAATAATTTTACGGTATTGTTGAAAATAATTTTGTTAACTCTGTAGTTTAGTCTTTCTTTGACTAGATCAGAATTTTTTTAAAAAGTGACTGCATTTCAAAATGGAAAGCAGAATTGATTTCCATATATAGACATAATTAGTCAAAATTATCACATGTCTTCAAAAACATGCTGTACTCTCTGTTTTGTATTGGGTACATAGAGATCTATGTACCAGCCATGCACTCTTGCCTCTCCAAAATCTTTTCTCTCTATGTGAATTACAAATCTCTTTTTCTGTCCCATTTCAGGGCCCTGTACATTTTTTGTGTTTTGAAAGCAACCACTGTTTCTTTTTGTTTCTACATTTCCATTTCTCATTCCTTTTACCTATCTTTGGAGAAAAAAACAAGAGAAACAACAACAGGAAAAAATAAAAAGTGTGACAAGTAAAATGCCCATAGATGCCTCATTTTGGACACAGTGGCAATAAGCTGGGCAAAGTTTTCAGAGAAAGTAAAGTCCTTGCTAGAACAAAGGAAGTACTTTTGATCAAAAAGAAAAGACATTTCTGGATACTCAGTATGCCAGAGAGCATGACAATTTTTTCCCCAGTATTATAAGTGGGGAGGTAAAAGATATTACTCCTTCTACAAACCCTGTTTATTGAATGCTTCACCGTGCAGCAAGGCCTCACCCTGAACACAGAGGGTACTCCCCAGTACTCAGAACCTAACAACCCATATGTATTTCATAAATTTATTTATCTGCATTTTCCTGTGCTGATTATACACTTCTAGCTTTCAGAATAAATAAAGATCCATTTTGATGAGAAGATAGCACATATTAATATTTCATCCTCTTTTCCTCAACTTATACATCCTTATAAGTAATCTTTTTTCATTTTTCCCACCATGAAAGTTTTCAAAGACGTGAAACTGTGTGACCACATTTTGAAGCAAAACCCAGGAGAACCCAAGGGTCACTTATGTTTGAAAAGCCTTCCAAAACCATTGTGTCCAACCATTCCCCAAGCATTCCAAGGCCACCACTGACCCTTGTCCCCAAGTGCCACATCCACACAGCTTTTAAATCCTTCCGGGGATAGCAACTCATCCATGAGGGACCAATGCTGATCCTCAAGCCCAACCTTTTATAAAATGAGGCAAATCTGACAACACATCATCAGCTGGTGCCTCACATCCCAAATTCTGCTCCTTACCTGAGCTTCTAACATCAGTAGGTTATTGGGAAATATTGGCTGCAGCTTCAGTTACAATCCCTTAAGGACATGCATACCCCAGGATGGAAGGAAGGATCTGACTTCTGACTCAAAGTGAATTGTATGCACCAGCACCTGCTGTTCCAGGTGTTCCCTCAAGTCACAGCCAGGTCAGTGCTCATAAGCCTTCAAGTCAGCCAACAGCCAGCATTAAAACTCTGGACAATGAACTGTGAAGCCTTAACCCAGGAATCCCTCAAAGAGCAAAGGAGTAAACTCACATTCACAGCTCAGATACATGAGTTTTAGGTCACAGTGGATCTGAAAACCTCAGAGAATATGTAGAGCAGGTTAATGCTTTGATAATAATTTTTTCTAATGTTTTTAATGGCAAGACCTCCCTCTGCCTGCATGAGCACTCAGGGAAATTTCAGCACTCTAATTTCATCACTTTACTAGAATCCAAATCCCAGCTGCTCATTGTGACTCCACAGCCATTACCCTTAGGATATATCCTTGCAAATTCTCAGGTGCCCCATATATCAGCCCCAAATCAGTCCAGAACTGACACAACCAACAACTTTCCTTTCAAAACTGCTTCTTGTTTCAGCAAAGCAGAAATGTTGTGTCTGACTGTAAAAGACCCACACCTAGATAAAGAGCACCTGTATTTGATCTCCTCTTGTGATCTTTTTTTTTAATACAACAGCAATAATAATAATAATAAAGAGTAGCAATAGGTGGCCAATTTTTGACACATTTAAATATGGAAAAATTAAACACAATGAAACTGTGTTGGAACTCTTCCATCCTCGAGGTCGAAGCATGCCACACCTATGTGCTCCTCACTTGCATTATTAATAGACCAAATAAGATTAAACTTTACCCAGAAATAGAAGAGACTGAAGAGGTTCTGCCATTTGGTGTCATACATGCAGTTCTGTCCTTCTGGGAATATTCAGCCTTGAAAGAGTTTGTGCTGTCCCATGCACATTTATAACCCATCATATCCAATCCTAAATAATTTCAGGGTGCTGATGGCCAAAAAGCCAAATGAAAACCAGTCCTTGTCTCTCAACCTCATTTGCAAGAGGCAGGCTGCAAAGACTTGACCAAAATTTGACAGGTTAGCATAAGATAAAATTGCACTGAAATTGCAGGAAACTGAATTAATTTTCAGCTCACTGTGTTCTTGAGCATGATTTTAAGGACCAAGCGAATGAACATCCCCATTGCAAATGAATGATTCTGCTTTCTCAGAGTAAAGCATGTACAGAGAATTGTTTGATTAGTGAGAGGTTTCAAGGGAAATCAAGAACAGCCAATATGTATTTCCCTTGTTCTGAGCATAACTGGAGCTTACACTGCACAGAGCACAGAGCAACCTCAAGCAGCTGAGTAGCCTTAACTACCTGTGGTCACCCCCTGAGAAAAGATGTTTATTGTTGGATAAACAACATGTCACATAACCTGACCAAACTTTAGAATCTGTTATGAATCTGGACAAAACTTAGCCTTCCAGATATGTTTTGGTGTTATGTCCAAAGAGAAGCCCTGCAACCCACATGAAGGCCAGCTCTCAGGGCTCCCTGCTTTCCAGCCAGGTGATAAAAAGCTGTGTTCATCACACATGGGGATGGAGAAAGGCACAACCTGGATGTCCCACCTGCAGGGATGAAGACCATGAGGCAAAGGCTGGCAAGCTCCAGGCAAATGAGAGTCACTGTGGGGTGGGGGACACGAGGATCTGTCCACTCAGTGGCACAAATGATTCCTGACCACTGCAAGGATCAAACAAGGGGCTGGGAAGTTCAGATACTGGCACAGCTGCCCAGGGCAGTGTTGGAGTCCCCATCCCTGAAGGGGTTCAAAAGCTGCGTGGATGTGGCACTTGGGGACATGTGTCAGTGTGGGCTGAGCAGTGCTGGGGAAACAGTTGGACTCTGTGATCCTGGAGGACTTTTCCAACATAAAGGATTCTGTGATTCCATGAAGTGGCTCCTGAATTTCATGTCCTTTTACACCTTTGTTGGGTCAGTAGATCTCCCAGTGCAGCTGCAAGCTGTTGTGAATGCACCCCCACCACTTTGGCAGGACATCAGACACCCTCAGAGCGATCCAAAGCCGGCAGCACTCAAAGGAAAACCGGCACCTGGCTCCAGTTTTGAGCCTGTCCTTGCACAAAGGCTCAGCCTCAGCCATACAATCCCAAGGCTTCATAAACTCAAGTGAAGCAGCATAAAGCTGAACAATAGCCCTCCCTTGTAATTAATACCTGTAGTGTAAATTAATCCAGGCTGCTGATAGAAGCTGCTGGGTAAATAAGAATCTGTGACACTATCCCTGTCAAAGGCCCGTGGGCATATGATGCCATGGATGTGAACACAGGGAATAGAGGGTTATTCAAGCAGGAACACTTAAGATGTGACCTGTTCTCCTTGAGAAATGTGTGGCATTCCACAGGGAACCTGACAGGAGGCGTTTTATTTGGATAAGTAAATGCAATTGCTCAGGTGTCTGCAATTGCTAAGTAAGGCATCCCTGGTAGTTCTATTTGGATCATGGAAAAGTACTTAAAATTAACCTCTCCAAAACTCAGTCTACAGGAATTCTCTTTCTGGCTTGTGCTCCTCACCAAGAAAGAGGCTGAGTCTGCCCATAGTTTATTCAGTTTTGTTATAAGCACCAGCAGCCCCCTTCAAATAGGCTTCAGATGCCTTTTCAATGAAGAAAAAATATGACAAAGAAAAGGAGTTTAATGTTTTCAAGCCCAATCCTTCCCACACAAAGCACAGATAAGGTCCCAGCAGTGACCTGCAGTTCAAAAGAGGAAGGTAAATCCTCACGACAAAGACAGAAAAGTTCTCCAGGAGAAGATCAAAAGCTGAAGGTGCTATAGGAGAGGGAACCTGGAGGAAACTTGTTTGATTACCTCCGAAAACATTCCTGACTGTGACAACAAATGGAGCATGAATGCAAAGCATGAAGCTAAGTTTGGCAACAACAGCAACCGAGTGGTTTATAAAGAAACACTGAAGAAATGAATGTATTGAAGATGTGATTGAAGAGATATTACCAGAAAGGAGAGGAATGTGGCACTGAACTGCTAATGGGAACACAGACTTAGGAGGGAATTACTTATATTTCCTTACATAAACGTACATAATTTTTCATTATCTAGGGGCCTAGAAAATATTATTACTCAAAGAGTAAACATCACTATTCCATCCATTGGAAAGAAAAGAACAAAATACCCTAAAACCCAATCAAATTCAGGGCAAATGACTTGTATGTACAACAAATATCATATCACAATCTCATTTCAGACCTCTGCGCACCGGAGGGAGGCATATTAATTCAGATACATTTACATTTGCGGCTGACAGCTCACCGCAGCGGTCTGGGGGTGTTTATCTTTCATTAATTATGGTTCAAGGGGAACTGCAACCTGAGATAGCTGAGCTAACCCTCTCCTCTTACAGATTCAGAGCTGCCACCTGGAAGGCGTCCAACCCTTCACCCAGGGCTCTGGCCTCAGCCCAGCTCCCGCCTGGGCGCGGGCGGCTGCGGAGCCCGGCCTGTGCCGCGCAGGAGAGGGGGTTTATCGCCAATAAAGGTGCTGAGAGCTGATGCATTTCTGACAAACGCCTGCCTAAATCTCTTCTTTCACGCCCGGGAGATGATCCTACTCGTATTTATCCCGGGCCAAGCACGTGGAGAGCAGTTTGTCCATATCCCAGAGCCGCTTCTCCAGAAGAGCGAGCGCCCGGGACTCGCTGTTCTGCTTGGGAAGTGCAAAGTAGCTCCAGCAATTTCATTGGAGCTGCACTCTCCTGTGCCAGCTGAGGGTTTAGCCCACGAGTCCTTTCCTGCTGTGAGACAGGTGTTGAACAGGATGGAGGAAATCACACACGTTCCCTTGAATCATCTCTCCCAGGCAGGGGCAATAATAAATTCAGATAAGGCGTTGTGTCATTTAAAGATCTATTAAGATTGAATGGTTGACTTCCTCCTCAAGGGAACCTCTCCTTAATTGTACATTGCTTTGACTCATACACTACCTCCTCCAGAGCCCTCCTGCCCCTCGAGTGTCCTTAGATTCTCCATTTCACAAATCAATTTGGATTAAAAAAGCAGCAAGATACTTCAGCGCACACAGCCCCAGTAGTATCTAGGTGGGTTTTTGGCAGATAATGTCTCTAGACATTATCTCATTCCCTTGTGGCAGCCACCCTGGAGATGTCTGCATTTTTAAAATGCTCCAATATGCATTTCTTGTCAATGGATATTATTTGTGCATGCTAGCTCACATGCAGTATCCTTTAATGCTTGCATATTCAACATACTAGCACTTTTTTAGAAGGTTGTATCTCAATAGTGCAAAATTACTCAACACTTCTGGGTCAATTTAGTGTTTTCTTTTGCTGTTAATATGACCTCAATAAAAATAACAATCCTTTGCCCTTCTAGAGCATCTGTCAATGCTCACAGCACTGCTTAAATCTGGCAATAAATTGGTTTTACCAAATAATTGCTCCTAAGTTGTAATGTCAGCAACATTATTGCAAGACATCTACTAATTATTCTCAATAAGATTCAGTCCTAGCAAAAGCAGAAGTTTCCTCTTTTTATCACAAACCACACAGCTCTCTTTCCCCGCAGACCTGTGGCTGATGGCCTTCACTTCCACGCCCAAAGTTAAGGTCCCAGAAAGGAGCAGTGCCCTGGTGAGTCTATCAGGAAAACACAACTCTGTCTCCTCATTAGCACTTGCAGATGGGGCACTGACATCCCACCTGAGGCTGGTTTGCTGGCTCCTCTCTCAGTCTCCATCCCTTCCCACTCACGTTACGTGTGCCATACATCACTGTACGCCAATTTGGTACCAATTTGGGAGTACATGTCTGGTGTGCAAGCTGTCCTAGGCTCATTTCAACACCATTAGCTTAAAACCACGCTGACGAAATAGGCACCAGCTCAGGGTGGGTATCATACACACATACAGCATGGAGGCTCAGAGTTACAGGAAAAGGGTTGGCTACTTTATGGACATTTCCTGCAGGATATCACCAGACACTCGAAACATTTAACTTTATGGACAGGACTACAACCACGCTGCCTCTTTGGGTAGCATACAGGGCTACCAGCTACATCTTCCAGGGTAGGATGCCTCTCATCTACGTGTAGGTATTCAATCTAATTTAATGTTGTCATCGCAGATCCCTCAGTACTCGACAAACAAGTGGAGCTTCTCCAAAGAGTGATTTATCCCACCCTAAGATATCAGATCTAACACTGGAAGAAGAAATTACCCTCTGGAGTCATCTTGCATCTTCCTATATCTCTCTCCACTGACTATAAAGAAAACTTAAATTAGCTTAGACTACACAATTACTTTTTTATGTGATGAGATCATCTCAAAGGAACCCTGTCCTTTTCTTCAAGGCACCAGAAAGCCAAGTTGTTTTGTTGTTTTTTTTTTGTTTTTTTTTTTTTAAATCTTACTTTTGGGCACATCCATGGGGTTCAGGCTGCCAACGAGGTCTCTGACATAGAGCCCATCCCCATCCTCCTTGCTCAGCCAGTTGTTGCAGGGGAAGTAAAACCGGAGGTGGGGTCTGTTCATGTCGGTGACGATGACGCGGTCGAGGAACCATCCCGCGTTCAGCCCGGTGTTGTCATGCTCAATCCTAGAGGAGGAACAACCCTGTTTTACTATTCCGGTTAACACTGGCTACTACGACTACTAGCACCTTAATTTTGTGAAGTATTGCACACTAGGCAAGGCTAGAGACACTGTACACATGATTCTGTTTACGGCTGTCTATCCAAAGAGTTTCAAGGAACTTATGTGCTTTTACACGGTATATTAAAAATAACAACCTTCCATATGGGCAGAGAGCACAGGTGAATCCGTGAATCTTTTATCTGCAAGGAGATGCTCACAAACATACCTACACCTCCACATTCATTCAACATATGCATTCATTCACCTTGCACTGCATATCTGAAACACGAGGGACTCCCTTCACACCCAGTACCCCTCCTGCTCTATTCTCCTCTTGCATTGTTTTAACCAACCCTTCCCAGCTTTCTTTGTACTACCTATTAATTTTTAATTTTTTATCAGTCAGTCAGACAGTGGCTAAACATAATAATTATCATTTACATTTACACTAAGTTAGCAAAAGTGGATGGCAAACCCCATTTACCTCCATTGGGACATAAAAACAGTCCTAAACGTCTTTCCCCATGATTGCATATGACAGAAATACAATTCTTGGTGGGGAGCATGGATACTTATAAGCAATACCGCAGGTGATTTCACACTTCAGTTCAAATCTTCGGCTGTAAACAAGCTTTTACCACCCCTTAACTTCACCTTGATGGGAGCACGTTAAGAAATAATGAATAAAACATGGCAATGCGTAAACCTCCACAGCCTGTCATCCTATTAGCACCTCACAGAGCAGGTGCTGTGGTAGCAGCGTTGTGCAGGTACCTTATTTTCTTTATTTGTCCGACGTTATTGGTCTTCACTCGGAACACATCTGTTTTGCTCCTCTCAAAGGCCGTGCTGCTCCTGCAATGCACATGCATCAAAAGGAATGGTGAAAAACCAGCAGCCCTGACAGCAGGCACACATGTGCCAGCGTTTAAGGATAAAGAAGTGTCATTCCTAGTGCTGGAAAGACCTAATTTTCAATGCCCTCTCCCCAGTGACAGGTTTTGGCTTCTCTAAGTACTGACACTCAGCAAACTTTTTTCCTTCTCAGACTCCAAGAGTTCTTCCAGAAGCTGAGGCAGAGGCTTTGGGGGAAATGCAATGCGCTTTTCGTCTCAGAGTCCCACTCCCAGACATGTCCTCTCCTGTCATCCTAGCCTCCAGGCATCAAGCAGACCTGCTCCTGGTGGTGGAGCCAAGGGCTCCAGGAAGTTCCCTGTGTGGCCACAGATCTGCCCAGGACTCAGCCAGAGATAAAAGCATCCAACCACATCCAACTTTCCAGGCCCATCTCCCATCGCTTTTTTAAACAACTACTGAAACTTTGGTGCTTCCTCCTACAATGTGCATCTCGTTCCAAGTAAAACACTTGCAGGCAGGAAGTAGTTTGACTGGTTTTGGGGAAGTGTATAATGTGCAGTTTGTATTTCACAGGTGCAAGTGCAGAAACAATATAGAGTCTATTGGCCCAGGTCAGGGGATTAAGTAGAACTTCATACCCAGTTCTGCCTCTAGCCTGCTGTGTGATCCTTGACAAGCACCTCTGTCCTTTTCTGGGCTGAGTATTCACCATGAGAACACAATGAATAACACCAAGGCAAAGCTCTGAAGACCCACCTGCCCTCTGTGGTGGGCCCCCATTTCCCCCGGGCTGCTAAGCATGGCTACGGATGATTAAACACGGCAAAATCCAGAAGTTGTATTACAATGAGCAAGAAACCTCAGCACTGGAGCAGCGCGAAGCCGCAGCGGTTTGCACAAGAAAGGTGATGAATATTAACAACCCCAGCAAGGGGGTTTGGCTCCGCTCGCCGCTCTTCGCCTCGCTAAGGACCTGCATGTGCCCTGCTTACAGGTCATTTTGTGTTCTGCTAAACCCGTGCCCAGCCTTCCTCCTNCAGCCAGCGAGTGCAAGGCAATTAGTCTGTCAGGCTTGAACGAGCATCGTAATGACAGCAGCTTCTCCCGGCATTGGCTCGGAGATCGATCCAGTGCTGCAGACTGCTACGGGGATGGCGTGGAAGTATTAAGTGGGAATGATCAGCCCAAATCCCTCCGAGCACCGGTGCCACTGGTGCTGGCTTGTGGAGATCCTGCCGCTGTGCTGGGCTCTCCTGCTCGCTGGGAGGGATGCTGGGCAGAAAACCTTCTGCAGGGCATCCAAACGGCCCACTGAGCAGATGCTTAGCGCATCCCAAAACAGCCTGGGGAAGCATTGGAAAACGTGACATAGCCCAGGAGCCCTGGGAAGGAGCCCTGGGAAGTCTCGCTGTCGAAAGGTAGGAAGGGTTTTGACAAGTCTCCTCACGGAGATGGATCTGCAGCATCAACAGCACTGGGAAAGAAAAATCCAGTCCTTCCTTCTAGCACTGCCAATTGCGTGGGGAGGGAGGGAGTGAGTGAGGGAATACCCCACAGTGAATGACTACACTGAAATTTAGGCTAAAAAACAGAAAGAGTGAAAGAAAAGGGAAAATTACAGCTGGGCTGTGTCAGAGTCTGGTCCAGGCTAGGACTAGGATGGGACATTCACAGCCAGATTTCCATAAGGAACTTGTTACACCAAACAATGAGGCACACTGGCTTGCACAGCCCTGGTGACAAATAAAGCAGGAAAAATATGACTTGGAAATTGCAACACTGAATTTGCAATGCTCAGGCTTGACTGGGTTCAAACCCAGGGATTTTAGACCATAAGCTTATTCTAAGGATCTTCTGAATTTCACTAGAACCCTGTCATTAACCTGAAATAACAGGCCAGGGCAACTCCAGAAATATGTTTCAGTTGGGTTTGTTATTTGACATATTTGATTGGCTCTAGCAGCTCTATTTTTTTCCATATTATGTTGCAGTGTTTTTCCCAGTTGCTTTGTAAGAAACACCCAAGGATCTTCATCAAAGATTAGTATAAGAAATTCTTATAGACATATAGTTTCAAAATTTGTTTTTGTGGTTTTTTTTTAATCTGAAGCTGTTTTCAGATTTTTTCAGCTGAGTAATTGCCTGCAGGCTGCCCTGCTTGTGGCGCTGCAAATGTACAATCATTCAGAACACTTTGTCCCCTGGCTGGGTTAGTGGTGCTGCTAAAAGTCTGCAAGAACTGGCACATATTTGAGCGTAGCCTTTTTAAATCGCTGCATTCATCTCCTCTGTAGGCCATGGGCACAGACACAGCACCAGTGCCATGAGAGTTTTGCCACTTCTTGGTGGATTGATAACCAGAAAGCCTCTATAATGCAGTTTCGTTTGCAAAATTACATAAAATAAACACTTGTACAAGTAAATATCTTTTTTTAAATGAAGGCAAATTAAAAAGAGTTGTTACTACCGCCTAAATAAAAGTCACATTTGAAATAGAAATTTTGAATGTTTGTAGGTAATAGTTTTCCCTATTGATCAGCTAACAGCACCCTTTTCACAGCTGAGTTCTTAGGAACAGAGAGGAAACCTGGATACTGATCACAGCAGAGGCATAAAAACAATGACCTTCAGCAGTGATGGAGTAACCTAAACCAATTTAGCTTTGAATCCCTGCTTAACAATCATTTAAACTGCCTTTCCATTCAGTGTTTTACCTGAAAATGCCTTGCACACACAGAACTGCCAGCAAAAGCGCCGTGGATTAAGGGCTGCACAGAACCACAAAGTGTGATTCTGGATGTCAGATCAAACAAAATTTTAAAAATGCTCCATTAAACTGTTAGAAAGAGTCAGTTCTCGGTTGCATCTCCCTGAAACGCTGCCTGCAGGTCTGCCTGTTCCTGCCATGGATGTTCAGCAGCAGTTGGAGGAGCTGGGTACCAGGGATGATTTCGGAAGGTCGTACAGCCCAAACCATCCTAAAGCCTGCCACTCTCTAGGACAAAATAAATGCTACTTGCTTCACCTGCTGGGTCAGGGGAATTCCTCACGTGCTATGTGTGGGCAGTGTAGAATATCACAGAATCACTTTATCATTTGGGTTGGAAAAGCCCTCCAAGGACATAAAGTCCAACCATTCCCACAGCACTGCCAAGGCCACCACTGACCCACGTGTCCAAGTGCTGCATCCACATGGCTTTCAAATCCCTACAGGCATGGGGACTCCACCACCACCCTGGGCAGCCTGTTCTGGGGTTTGACAGCTCTTTTGGTGAAAAAAAATTCCCTAATATCCAATCTAAACCTGCCCTGGCCCAGCCTGAGGCCATTCCCTCTCCTCCTGTCCCTGTTCCCTGGGAGCAGAGCCTGACCCCCCCCGGCTGTCCCCTCCTGGCAGGGACTTTTGCAGAGCCACAAGGTCCCCCCTGAGCCTCCTTTTCTCCAGGCTCAGCCCCTTCCCAGCTCCCTCAGCCCCTCCTGGGGCTCCAGCCCCTTCCCCAACTCCACTGACACGCTCCAGTCTCTCAATGCCCCTCTGGTCCTGAGGGGCCCAGAGCTGTCCCCAGAATTTAATATGTGCCAGAGCTGAATTTAGAGGGATGGGATGGAAATTTCTTCCCAAAATCACACAATGAACCCTGCTCCCTTCCCCATATATTTGCAATAGCTATTGAGTCTTCTCTCTCCACATCCTGTTTCCATGTAGGACTTCCCTTCCACCCTTCAGCCAGTGTCATCTGTAAGGGTGGCATGAGAAGGTGTCAGGGATGAGCACTGGTCTATCCCTGTTGTTTTCCTGGCTTGAAAGTACAGACAGCTTCCCTCCTCCTCAGGTTGTCTAATACACATTATAGTCTGTGTGGACCTGTGCCATCAGGCCTCTGGCTAAGATGGCATCTTGCCAGAAGATGCAAAAGGTATTGGAAAAATGCTGGCCATGTGTTGGCCTCATCCCTCTGTCCCTCCCTACACATCCACTATTGATCATTCCTGGAGAGAGGACACTGTCATGTACAAACCAACTACAAAAACATCCCCCATATGTTCAAACCATATTTACTCTTAGCACAGAGCTCCAATAGCAGCATCATTAACCTCCTCCTTGGAGCAACAAATACTCCAGGGAGTTTGGTCTGCAAATATTTAGCCAAGACTGCTGTCATGAAGCTGACAGCATCAGTCAGCAGGTGGCTGGAAATACCACGTGGGGCAGCACACGTCCAAAACCATTCTTTTCCAGATGGAAAAGAAGCCAGCAGAAAAGCACAGCCACTGTCAATGTCTGTACCAAGGACATTATCGACCAGCAGAATGAATCCTGCTTAAACAGGCTCTGAAAAATTGGTGAAAAAACAGCCCCACTTGAAAGGGTTTAATTGGATGAGATTAATTGCTCAGGGCTGTAGCAGCGTGATGACACCAGGAGCCAAACACCAAACAGCCCAAAACTGTGGGAGCCTGAATTTATCCCAAAACTTTTCAATAGGACACAGACTCTGCCTTATCCATAAGCATTCCAGGTACAGATTCAGACAGCCTTAATTACAGGCATTGAGTAAGTGCTCCTTCACTTTGTACTGCATGGAGCAGCATCATCATAATATCAGTTTTTCATCTTTGGTGGTGTGATTTGCATAAACAAAATAAAGTAGTGGTGTTTAATTTAGATAATCTTAGCTATGCTTTATCATAAAATCATTGAATCATAGAATGTCCTGGTTTGGAAGGCACCTTAAAGATAATTTCTTTCCCACTGCCGTGGGTGGGGATGTCTTTGTTATCTGCAATTTGGCTGTTATTTTCTAGAGAAACTGTATGCAAAGCAAACGGTGCCACCAAGAACAGTGCAAAGGTTGCTCAGTATTTCCCAGTATTAAATTACATTTTTAATTACATTGGCTTTGCCAGATTGAGGTAAATTTTAGTCTGTTGAAAATATTCATTCCTTTCCCATAGAGAAATATTTTAAAATTTTTGATGAGAATGAGCTCAGGCACTTTTAATACTGACATTAATGAGTTAGCATAGGGGCAGGATTTTGAGCAAGACAGAATGGTTGACTTCATTCCAGGAATACACCTTACTCTCATCCCAAGGGGAAAACTAGCCAGGTTTTACAGTCTGAATAATGCAGCTGACACTTGATCAGCAGGGTCCAACAGCTGAATTCCCTTCAAAGTCTGGCTATTTTAAGCAAAATCCTGTTTTTCTCTCTAAGGTTTGACTTTCCTTGTAGTGGTACCACCAGCTGCTGTGGTAATAGCTGCTGGTAGTTTATAATTTATACGTACACCAATTATACACACTCTTATATTTAGGTTGTTCAACACCTTGGTCTAAGCACTCTCTCAGGTATTTCATTCCTGAAATAGTAGACATAGGCTGGCTAATAGGGCTGAGCAAGAGAGAGGAAAAACTCCCACTTTGCTTCTTTTCCAGAAGTGAGTATGGACTCCAAAATGTGCTGTTGCTTAACGCTGTCCCAGACCATTAAGTCTTCAGAGAGCACTGAAAGTGCTGCAGAGTTGCACAGACATAAATCAGGGCACAGTTAGACACATAAACAGCTGTAAAATGGGAAACATCCCGTGGCATCAAAGGAAAAGGATCACAGCTCCTCTGTGAAGCAGCCCTTTGGCAGCAATGTGGGAATGCTTCCCCCTCTGGACCTGGGGTTTGTTCCTTTCCTAACCTCAACAGCCCTTTCTGCACCAACTACCTAACCCTTCCTAACTTATTATATTAACTGCTCAGAGTAAATAAGCTCCTTTTCCTGTATTTATTCATTTATTCCAGAGAGGTTAAATAGCAAAATCAGATCTTCTTCCACTGGGCTTGGCTTAACTGTATTAGAGCTACTAACATTACCATCCTCTAAAGACTATCCTGTACATACTCTGCAATTCATATGTATTTGCTGGCTTAGGGAACAGGAAAAACTCTGTATAGTCATCCAAGACCAGGTAGAAGTGACTGCCAATTAATTGTCTTCAGCATAAGAAATTAAAAAAAAAAAATCCTCTGTATTGTCCTCAAATTCAGTAAAAGGCCAGCTGTCACCAATTATTTCATCTTTCTTCCATATTGCCATAGCTGCTAAATCTTGTCTTAACTCTTTTTTCTTTTTCTCTTTCTCAGGGTAAAACCTTCTCTGTGGTATTATTTGCAGTTGTCCCCATCTGGACCAAGCAAGCCTAACACTGAAAAGTTACTCTAGCAAGAAAAACATAGATTTGGACTAAAAACTGTGAATGAGCTGGCAGTGGCACTCCCAGCTGAGTGCTGTACTATATCCCCAGCCTCAGACTGTTGGAAAGCACATGAACGTGGGGAAATAAAATACTGTGCAGGATCAGCACTCTTTGCTCAGAGTAGGACCACAGAGGATCAATTCACGCCTGTGGGAAAAGACTTGACAGCTGTCAAAATGCCACCAAGCAAAGCCTTGGTGTTCACCCAGGTATCCGTGATGGAGCCAGTGGAAAGAAACCCATTTGTGGTAGTGCTTTTAACTTCTGGCTGAGCTGTACCTGCTGCAGGGTGGTAGATGGGGAACTGAAGAGTTGCATGAGCTGGGTTTTGGAGTGGGATTTTGCCAAGAGCTTCTGGGACCCAAGCAGCGTTTTGCCAGCATCAGTGATACAGTCCCCCAAAACTGGCAGACAGTGACTGCAAAGGAGGAGTTATTCCAGCCCCTCCCAGGCACTCAACACTGCCTCTCTGAACCTTCTTTCTGAAATAAATCACATAATCACAAGATTTTTGTGTTGGAAGGGACCTTAGGGACCTTCAAGTCCATCTCATTCCACCCCCTGCCATGGGCAGGGACATCTTTCACTAGTTACGGAGTAAGGTTGCTCCAAACCCCATCCAACCTGGCCTGGAATATCCCTGCCTCAGGGATATTCTCTGGGCAACCTGCATCAGGGCCTCACCATCCTCATAGCCAAGATTTTCCTTCTAATATTCCCCCTGACCCTGCCCACTGATATTTTTAAGCAGTTTCCTCTTTGTCCTGTCACTCCATGTCCTCTCTTGTAGCCCCACTTTGGAACTCAGCTCTTGGCTCAGATTTGGAGTGCTGCCACTTGCAGAACCCATTTCAAGGCAGAGATCTGTGTCTGTCACAGTCACTGTGTTGTTGGCCAGTGTTAAAAACACAGGATATTTCAGCAGCTTGTCACGTCTGACCCGTACCGCGCGCGACAGTAGACCTGGGCGGTCGTGTCTTCCACTACCAGCACACAGTCAGGAAAGAAACAGGAAAAACCCATTCTAACCAGAAGCCGAAATGGTAGCACCATCTTTAGGCAATGCATGATATTTTAGCTGTCTGTCATACATGGGGAAATGTAAACACCTATAAAATGTCATGCATTTGCAGTCATAAGTGAACTCGTGTAAACATTTAGTTGAAAGATGCATGAGATTCCATCCTTTTGCCATATTCACAAAGCTGCATAACAAGTTTGGGGACATGGGGCGGGGGCAAACTGACCATTTCATGGGTTTCCTCATAATTAGGAGACAAGACTAGTAATTAAGCAGGTCTGAAGGCACTCCTTCATCCAGACTAGATCTTTTTCTCCCTGTTCCTCGAAGGAGCACTGTAAAGCACCAGACTTTGCTTAGAGGAACAGAAGTTTTGCTGATGTTTGGGAAGGCCCCAGTGGAAAGCTGTAGTTGCAGTTCTAGCGGTCACCTCCTGTGGGATCAGTTTCAGGAGCCCTGAGCTGCAGAAGGTTGGCTTCCCGAGCCTTTCATCCTTGCTTTCCACACCTCAGCCATCTGCTCACTGCAGCAACAGGGACCAAGCCCAAAAAGCTAACTCAGGTCTAAACAGGCTCAGAGCGCTGCTGCTGCAACCTAAAATAATTTCTGTGTGTCCTTTCTCTTTTCCTTTCACAAAATAAAAGTGGTGAGAGCAGGAGGAAAGAGGAGGCATTAACCCAAGTGTCAGCAAAGACCACCTGCACAACCAGCAGCGTGTTTAATGCCACAGCTGATGGACATCTTTTGACTTCTCTAAAGGGCACAGAGTAGATTTATTAATTTTTTAGTGTAATATTTGGGTTCTCTGCATAGCCTCGAGCAGAGGAGTGCTTTCCCAATGAAATGGCTATTTATGTAAGTGCTGGCCACAAGACAGCTCCCTGGAAAGCAGATGTTGCTTTGATGGTTTTGCCCAAATACTACCAGGCAGGTTTGGAGGCTAGAAGCTCTTTCCCCAGCAGAGCTGCTGCTGCTGCTGCTGCTCCCAGATCTGTCACTGACCTGCTGTGCAGCCACGCTCCCTTTTAGGTCCTTGCCTCATTTTCCTTCTCTGTTACATCAGAGAAAATGGCAATCCACTTTGTCAGTTTGTTGGGATTTCTGGATGAAAACCACACAAGAAAACCAAAGTATTTCATATAGACATAAAATATACAATGAGAAAGCTCTCCCTGGTGTTTCTAGAGATTCTGGGATAATAGAACTCCCTTGCCTAGCTCTGGTTTCTGAATTTCAAATATGGCAAACAGGGCTGAAATTTCATGTATTTTCTTTACCATTCCCATATCATTTTCTTTACAGATTCTCATGTTTGAGTTGTTTCACTGGGAAGAGAAGCTCTTTTGAGGGTAAAATTTAAAATAGCTGCAGGTACCTCTTGTCGGTGCTGTAGAAATGGAGAAAATGTGAAGTTACCGTGTGACATTAGCACAGGATTAATAATTCTGAAACACATTGTCAAGAAAACCAAAACAATAAGAACACCAAAAAACACAGACACAGCGTCTCCTAGACCCTCTGGAGAAGGGATTTCTGCCTTAGTGCAATTACCTGACTAAGGGAAAGTTAGTACATGCAGAGCTGGTACTTTGTTAAAAGTCATTTTGCTTTCATGGGAAATGAGCACCTGCTGGCCCTCATGGTCACTTTGTAAAAAAAAAAAGGAAAAAAAAAAGCACCAAAACCAAACTAAACTAAACCAAAAAAACCCCAAAAAACCAAAGAGAAAACCAAAAACCCAAACCTATTTAGAGAGTCAAAAGCATATTAATAGGTTCTTAAATTTTAAAATATGACTCCTACTAAGTTCAACATGCTGATAAGGAATGAAGATACACCTATAGCATGGTGTTGACATCAGCTGGAGGAAAATAGAACAGGGCCACCAGAGTGATGTGCCACCACAGTGGTGTGCAGCAAGGCATACAGCAGATAGGATGGAAGCAGTCTAAATTAGGAGTCAGCTTAAATTCTTCCATTTCTGCTTGCCTCAGATTTCCCATGGCTGGTTGTAGGTGGTTATCTATCAACATTACTTCAAACCCACGGAGTTACTCTGCGGAATCATTCAAGGACACTTCTGTCTGTACCTGACTAGCATGGAGACCTCCGTGGGATCTAGGCATGGGAATACAGCCCATCATGCCCACTTCAACAAGCAATGAATATTCTCAGCTCCTAATTTGGGAGCTCCAAAATTAAGCTCTAAGAAAAGCAAATATCCCCACACCTTGCAAACATGAGCCTTATATAACATGGATTTCCACCTACAGAAGGGAACGCAGGTTTGCAATGGGTTGGGTACGAAATATGCAATGGCAAAAATTCAGATTTCCCTGGTGATCTTAAAATACCGTATAGATTTATTCCCTCCACATCCATCAGCATGATATTATGTTTTATCAAAATGCTTTAACAGTCCCTGAAGAGCAGGCCTCAAAGACACAGATTCCCTTTCAGACACTTACTTGCTGGTGAGATGAGTCTTGGGAGTGATCCCGTGCTCTCCAAAGAGAGTGACAAAGACGTTGGCGTCGGTCCCTGCTCCCCGGACATCTCCTGTCACTGTCACCACCTCGTAAACTGTGGAAGGGGAAAAGAAACATCAGGACAACAGGAGAAAGGCCTCACCCTAGATTTTACAGATCCAAGTCATCACCAAACCTGAGCTGATAGACACACCCTAGAGATGGATCTATGCACCCACTGCCCAAACAAACCCGTCTCTTGGACAGGGCATAGTGAACCCAAAAATCATCACATCAAACACAACTGCTGGAGACACTTTACATGGGCAGAGAGGGACTGAGTTAGGATGGATTTTGCTGCAAATAAAACACTTCTATGTGAACATGCTGCCTCCCCTACCGTGATACATGTGCACATGTTACACAGAGCAGATGAATTTATGTGAAGTGTTAAAGCTGTTGAGCCACTTTTCATTTATGCACATGTCAATGCAATGCACGCTTTCCTGTTTGCTCTGATAAGATATTTGTATGGAAGCTGGGACATCACTACAGCCAGGAATTTTGCATTTTGGTTGTTATGGAGATTTTACCAAAGACAAAATGGCAAATCATGAGGAGAATCACAGAATGTTCTGAATTGGAAGAGACCTGGAAGGCGCCGAAAAAGCTCGCTTAACAAGACATCAATCTTTCCAGTCTCTCACAGGACCCACAAGGATGATCAAGTCCAGCTCCTGGCCCTGCCCAGACCCCCCAACAATCCCACCCTGCCCATCCCTGGCAGCGCTGTCCAAAGGCTCCTGGAGCTCTGGCAGCCTCGGGGCCGTGCCCATTCCCTGGGGAGCCTGGGCACTGCCAGCACCCTCTGGGGAAGAGCCTTCCCCTGATATCCAGACTAACCTCCCTGACAATAGGTAGGAAAACACTTAAATTAGAGTCTCAAAGCTCTGTCTATTTATCTTTCCAAGTAGTAGACTGAGTGACAACTTCATTTACACACATATATATCTTGGGAGACACACAAGTTAAAAAGTGCCTTTTACTCAAGCGGCATGACAAGATCCAATGGCCAAAAGGCAGAGTTAGATTCAAACAACAGTCAGACATACATGTCTTAGGATGATAAGTGATGTTAGGACAAGACTTGAGGCTTGAAAACAGGTTACTTTACTGAAGGACATGTCTTGGTTTGCTGGGCAGAGAAGGAACTGGAAGAAATTACAAAACCTTACCAAGCTAGGCACCCTGATGGCTCTTTTTGGCTGCAGACAACAGGATGTTCACCATCTAGTGATGGCATCACAACCTCAGACCTGTAAGCTAGAGGAAAGGCTTTACTTTCATCATTTCATTCTGCATAAACTGACTGCTAACTATGGGATTTCTCACAACTAATGGTGTAAAAATGTCCCTCTTTATGGGTGCATCAGAACAGTTACATATTTTATTAATGTCCATCTCTCCCTCAGTACATAACAAATCTGTTCTATTCACATACCTATTCTATCCTATATTTATTCAAAAACATAATATTGTAACTCTGCTCTGCGCGTCAAATGTTTCTCCACAATAACACTCTTCCCTCAAAACATCACCAAAAAGAAATGTAATCACCATTACAACCAAAAGAGCAAAATTCAGGACACTAATGTGAAACTTATTAAAAGCTATTCTTTGTTTCCATCAGCTCTATTGCACTGAGAAAAAAAAAATAGTGCAGTACTTTCCTAATCTCACTTTTGTATGAATGTAAATAGAACAGAAAGGGGGACATTATTGTAATAAGTACAGTAAGTTGTGATCTGTGCTCGGCAACATTTTAAGAATCCCTTGGCTTGGTGTATTTCATTTACAGGCTCAAAGGAAGAGGAGATTTGTTTGCAAAAAAAACCCAGTAAGAATATGAGATCCGCAGCTTGCACATGAGTAATATGTATGAGCAGTGTTTTCATTTCACCTTCCTCCTGTTAGCATTCCCACATGCCAACGGGAGATGTTTGGCATAGCGGGGAGAGACAGACGAGGTGTTTGCATTAGCCATTAGCAGGAGGGAGATTTGTAATCCGCCCTGCCCCGGTGAGTCACCGCCGATCGCTCCGGGGCTTGCGGCTGCCTCGGCCCCGCTTCGGGAGCAGCCGGCTCGCGGTGAAATATCGCTGTGCTCATCCAGAGCAGCCTGTTATGCCTGATCATCTCAAAGAGCATTATGACTTATCTGTGCCGTGGAGGTATTTATCACTGTCAGAGCTTCCTACAGGCGCTGCCAAAGGGGCAGCTACAGCTCAGCATCCCTCTGCAAGCTTCCACCGCCGGACGCGGCGCTTCGTGCCTGGTCTAATTGACAACAGCCTGTTTGGCCAAAGGTTGGACTCAATGATCTTAAAGATCTGATGATTCCATGATTCCAAGCTTTTTTAGGGAAAAGGACCTTTAGGCATTGTCTTTTCTTTCCCCACAGAGCCTAAGCAAAATTTGCCCCTGCTCTGGTTTTCAGGGGTGAGGTCAAGTCATGGTCAACTTTGTGCTGGCAATGTGGGCATTCTTCATGTGAGAAGAGAAAAAAAACAGCCATCACAAAAATCTGTAAGTTCCCAGAGACCTTTCAAAAGCTCAGACAGTTTTGCTAGTGAGTTGTTTTTACTGCTGGAGCAGAGCTAGGACTTGTAGGTTATATGGGGCAGAGTCTGCCATGTTAAAGCTGCCCATCAAGTGAAACCCATTCTTGAGCTGGTCTGCTGCAGCTGTGCAGGCATTGACATCACCTCATCTATACAATTAATCTTAATTTCCTTGCTGGAGTTGTAGAAAATTATCTACTCCCACTTTTCAATCCCTAGCAAGTGAGGTGGTGGGATAGAGGGACATTGTCTAAGACAAATCCCACCACCAAGCCACTGCTTTCTCCCCATGAAAATCAAATCCCTCACCTGATTTCTGCAATGGGAGTCTCACAGTTGCAAAACAATGACAACCCGAGGAGATGGGCTGCACTTTAGATTCACAACCCCAAAATCAGCCTCCACACACTGCAGTGGGCAGGCAGCACATGGATGAGCAGTTTTTACCAGGACAGATGTGCCGAGCCCTGCTTGATTAGCTCATGCTGTTACCAGACATGCACTGTGGTTAACACCATTTCAATTAACTTTGCACTGAGGGACAAAAGGAGGGTCTGGGCTGATGACATCAGCACATCCCTGCATTTGACACACGTCACAGTGCAATGCTGGAAGGGGGAAGGAGCCCTGCCACCTCTTTTCCAGCATTACATCTGGATGGCCAGCTGTGCAAATAAATTATGTCCCAGATTTCCAGTGATGTCATGGATGCAGGGCCCATAATTTCCTTTGCAGGAAGAAAATTAAAGTTTAATGCTAATATTGATGCCAGCTCCTTTTGGAAAAGGCAGGAGACAAATGCAGATAATTTAGCCACTTCCTTCAAAGGCATGGAGGTTCAGCAGTATAGATTCAGGATTGTTTCTTTTCTTTGCATTTTTTTCCTAAAATTTTTTATCAGCCCCTGACAGCTAATTTGTGTTATATTTGCTCTGCAGTTTGAGGGCCCAGAAGGCAGAAAAGGCTACTGAACTGGGGTGGGGATAAACATTTTGGGGTGGAGATAAACATTTTGTACTCCAGCCCCTTTGCTGGGAACAGCATCCATGATATGGTTCAACAAGAACTGTGGGTTAATGACATTTCATAACTACCCTCGAGTTTGTTCCTGAATAATTGGATATTCTGGCTTTGAGAGAACATGTCCAGTGTTAGCAAATCCCAAGCATAAACATCTTGTATTTTGTGATTTAGGACGATAAAACTGAATTAACTAAAAACCTTGAAATAGGATATTTGTGGAAGATATCTAACCAAAGCTGGCATCTAGGTTAGAAGGATCAAATTTACTACTTCAATGCTCCAGTTTTGAAAAGGAACATTAGGAAAATACAGAAATTAAATTCTCAGGTATCCTATAAATTTCATACATCTTCCAGCCAAGTTCCTTACTTCATTTTTGGATGGCCTCATGGTGTTTCTAACCTTCCCATTTAGAGTCCCTATTTTTCACACTCTCCATCACTCAAAGGATCAGAGCTCTCATGGAGGGTCCACCCCCATGATTATTTTCTGGATCATGGACACTAATGCTCCCAAAGATTTTCCTCCATGGTGATTCTTCAGAGCTTTGCAATAACTTTTGGCATCTGCAATGTAAAAAACCAACTCCTCTTAAATGTTCCTGCTGTTTTAAAATTCTGAGATGCACTTTGGCAGAGGCTTCTTGGCCCCTCTGTGTATGGCTTTGTACCCATGATGCCCCTACTTCCTTCTTGGTCAAACCTAAGGTGTAAACCGTGGCATTCCCATGTCTCCAAACACTTCCACTGGCTATTCACCTCCCTTCAGACATCAGCAGGAGCCCCAAAGGTCTCCACCCAAGTGGTCAGGTCATGAAGCCAGCATTCAGATGCTCCTGCTGTGGGGCTGGGAGCAACCTGCTCTAGGGGAGGGTTTCCCTGCCAGTGGGAGAGGCTTGGAATGAAATATTGTTAAGGGTCCCTTCCAACCCAAATCACTCTGTGGTGTCTGGTTCTCCTAAATGATTTTCCTAGCAATGTTGGCTGAGCTCATGGCAGCCCCTGGGAAGAGGAGCCCCAGAGAGAGACCACCAAGGCAAGAGAGTCTGACCCCAGACTGCACGGGCCTCTGCTCACAGGAAGACACCCACACCAAGGTGCTTTTAGGTGGCAAACAACTCTGCCCCAAGGCCAAAGTGAGTCTATTCTGAGTGCTCAGATCATGGCCAAGTTACAGAAATCCAAAGTGTTAGTATGGGAATGCTTGACTTTCAGCCCAGTCTCCAAATCTTGCTTTTCTCCCAACAGGCCAGGCAGAGTCAATACAAAGCTTTAATACACTTACTGATACAAGCTCTTTTGTTCCAAATATTATCTCAATCAAGTGGAATTTAGTTCACTTATCTCCTCTGGTAGATATTGAATCCCCAGCTGACTCCTCTGTTCAGCTATCCAGCACGAAGGCTTCAGAAGCCAGTGAAAGTTCCAGCAAGCTGAACAGGGCTGATTTGCTATGAGCTGCAATCCCATTGCTTTTCTCAGGCAAATACAGGCTCAATAAAGGAAATTACAGACAGTACTTTCTTTGTTGAAAATAGGCATTCAGAAATGGTCATTTCAAGCGCAGGATAGGGACAGCATAAAATCAGTCTCAAGTTACATTGCAGCACTGCTGGAAACACTCACACCCATTTCCTTGCCTTGCAGAAGGTGATGATAAATATGAAGTGGGCTGATAGAAATACATCCATTCAATGATGAGAGCAGAGAAACACTTGCTTCAAAATGACTCCTAAAATTACTGTAACGCTATAAACACTGACAAGTGCAGACTGGGACACTTTAGCCAAGGGAGGGAAACTTCCCTTAGCTGCCCAAGAAAGGAATATTTCCAGGACAGAAGAGTGCTTTGGCTGATAAATTCAGGTTTTTTCTGACTCCAGCAACGTGGGACTGCTCAGCATCAATTATGGCAGTGACTGCAGGTCCTGTCAGGTCACGTTCTCATGAGGTGAATAAGGAGAATTGAGTTGGTGCCTGATTTCTGTCTAGCAAGTGTAGCAGTGTGCTTTTGG
>VWZP01000969.1:387230-399458 GCA_013396995.1 Dicaeum eximium | reverse complement strand
AAAAAAAAAAACAAAACAAAACCAAAACCAAAAACCCAAACCACACTTGAAGAATTTTATTCCGAAACACAAAAAAAAAATCAATTTTTTATCCCTTTTGCGAGCAGAATATTCTAAGATCACAGCATCCTGAAGGGTAGCAGAGCAAACCAGTCTAATCCTGACACCAGTCCTGTTGGCAACTCCTTCAGCAGGTTTGGCCAGCCTGGAGCATGAGGAAATCCAGCCAGGCAGACAGCTACAGTCCCATATGTCAGTCCTGGAAAAAGCATTCCAGAGCTTGGCATCTGTGCTCTGGTGCTTGCCAAGCACAGCCCAGGAGTAGCCACACGTGTGCTGGCTTCTGCAGCAGAGAAACAAAAGGAAAGCAGGGAACATGCCATAGCCCCTTTCTTTCTTCTAGGAAAAAGAGGATTCTCTGAGAAGTCAAAAGTGAGGCTGCACATATTTTGTCTAAGCCACAGGAGGAGTGTTACTTCTTATTTACATCCAGAAATTTTATTTTTCTGCTTCTGCTCAAACTGTTTTCACCCACTGTTATTTATGGGGCATTATCACATACAGCCTCTCAGTTATCCCAAGTCATTCACAATGAAATTAGGATGAAAATCCATACCTGACAACCCACAGCATGCAGACAGCATTCCAAATCCCTGTGCCATTAAAGGATTTTGACTGCTACAAATTTTTCTTTTCTTTTCTTTTCTTTTTTTTTTCTTTTTTCTTTTTGTCTGTACATGGGCTAAAGATTATTCCATTACATGACAGGCTCTTAGGAAAACAGGAGTTGTTGTACTTATTCAGACTCAGGAGGGTTCCAGTGTTTGGGTCTGAGCTCCCCCCTACCAAAGGGAAGTCTACCAGATGACCTGGGAAGACATCCTGGACTAACACAAATTGCAATCCATGTTTTCTGGATTGGCTGGGATCAGAAGCTGCACAATTATGTGTCACAGTAGGAATTCCAAGTGTTCCAGATATCCTTAGGGAGGCTGTTGTTCTTGATGATCCATCCCCCATGAATAAACTGCTGGAAACCAGCTCAGCTACTGATCCACCCAGGAATGCAAAGGCACAATGATGACTTAGAGAAATACTTTCCTCATCTTTATTGAGCTACAGCTGCTGGCTGGACCTGTGAGAAACGCCAGCAGCAGGTGATTGTGCCAAAACCAGTGTAATCTCAGAGAAACAGAGACCACACACTTCTGAGAGTCAGCCTGCGAAACCTGGAGATGAATTTGCTGATTTTGTGACATCAGCCCATGAAGTCTGACATTTCCTGGAGATAAACGTGGTGGTTTCATGAAGATTATTCCTAGCTATTTTATGGTTTCAAATAGCATTCAATCATTATTTTGTTTTCACGGTGCTCGCTAGGAACCAGTGCTGGAAAGTTTCCATAAAGTACTGGAAAACCTGTAACTGCTAATTTTAGACCTGTTTCCTCATTTTCATAGATTTAGCTAATTACAGCATGCCACTGCCATGTGTGGTCAGCTGCATGTCTTGGTCAGTTATTCCACTGTGGGCTACACACCAGATTTTCAGGATTGTTATTAATAATGTAATATTAATATGCCATTTCATCATTATCAAGGCTGTTTCATTGAATTTATGGATTATGAAATCTTACTCTGGGTATATCTCATTGCCTGAGATCCCCAAACTCTGAAGATATGACATTAAATTCCTATCACAAACCCAGGATATAATTAATCCCAAATTTTATGTGTTCTATTGAACCCTTTATGCTACAACAAACAGAGTTCTAGTCTTGAAAAGGAACCTTCAGAAATGAAATAAAAACAACCCCAGAAGATAGATCTTCACACATTTCCAAGAAAAATTCTCAACCTGCTCAATTTCCAGAGGTCTTTTTCCTCACAAGGGCACTTTAAGTGTCTCTGAATTTGTTTCCTGCCAATGTAGGGATAGTGATTTTTTAAAAAATGTCTTTCCTCAAGTTGAATTTATAGTCTTTCAACACTGGATAGTAGCAGCAGCTGTAAATACCAGCAGAATTGTTTTAAACTTAACATGGTCCTGGGATATAATGTGGATCTCCCACCTGAAAAAACAATGTATTTTTAAGTTATGTAGAAGTAGCTGGAGATTTTGAAACCTTTGCTTTAGTCTGCTAAATATTGAAAGTTTAATTTCTAGAATTCATTACAGGAGAGTGCTAAGTAGAGGCTCTCAGGACCTATTATGTAAATAAAGTTCACCTTTTCTGCCAGCAGACAGGTATGAGTTATGTTGCCATTTTAGTTTCAAGCAAATGCTGATAAACTTAAATCAGAAATAGGTGAGAATGAGCTATATAATTTCAATTTTATTTCACTATATTTTACACAAGGTTTACTCTGAAGCAGAAATGGCCGTGTGTGTAGAATAATGCTAACAGTACTAAATTTATGAATATTGATGACAATTTTGTGGTTTTGTAAGTGATGAACATTTGGTGGGAGGTGGTCTCACGAATCCCACCTCAGCCTTGCACCACTAATACTGACAACCTCTAAAATTTAATTTCTGTTGACTGATAAGGGATACTTTTAACAAGATAGCACTCACTGGCATGAGTGATCACCTCCAAAATTATCTTGCCTATTTTAATTGAAGTATTTAAAATATTTTGACTGCTATATCCAATAACAAGTGTAAAATACTGTCTGTCCTCAAGAAATCATCAGTTCAGGATCTCCTGTCAAATGAACTGTGAACCAACAATTCTGGCAGATGTCTGGCACCTTTTTCCTGACTTCTCAAAAGTCAGCCTAGGTAGGAAAAGCCTCTGCACATAATTGAGAGCTATAAATTAATTTTACATGTGTCTATAAAAGCAAAATGTGTAAACAGAGCATGTCAGCAAAGCCAGCACAAGAAACCAGTGTAAATTGAGTGTGAGTGACAATTGTGGGGTGCAAAATCACATTCTGATAGCTTTCACAGAGGTTTTTATGGTAACAGCTGGATTTGGCAGCCAGGCTGAAGTATTGGCACTCAAGGTTTACAATAATCAAGTTTCCAGAAGTGCCAATTGTGGTGAAGGTGATACCCGTATTGCCTGCCTTTCCAGCCTTATAGTCACTAACAATATCCAGGGAAATCCTCTTATCTAAAGCTCCCTAGAGGATAAGTCAGTGTGTCCCTGCCTTAATCCAGCTTTACAGAACTTCCTGAAGTTTATTTCAATTAATATTTCTCTGCTTCAGCCTACTATAGCATCAGTGGACGTAATTTACACATTCAACATCAAATCATGTGCAGAGGGGATAAAGTTTTGTACCCAAACACCATCACTGCCCACCTGTTTTGTCATGCTCGTTTATTTTCTTTATGATGGTCATAAACAAGACATTGTTTCTTCACATTTCTACAGCAAGGTCAGTTCACATGAAGAAAGTGAGACTCAGCCTGTGGTTTATTGCAGAATTACAGCCTAGGCTTCACTCCTTTTGTTGCTTTCATGTTTTGAAAAATTATTCCAGCATTTTCTTAGTAGAGAAAAAGCAAAGGAAAATGAATGATCATTATATTTTTTTTAACAGACAAAAAGAGTATTTTCAGTCGTATTATATATATATAACATGTTTCAATTCTGGGCTTGCTTAGTTTATTAATTCCAGGTTTATTTATTCAATTTTATCAAAAGGAATATGGATTTACAGAACTGTTAGCGATGGAATTTGTTGCTTATGAGATAACAGAAATAATGGATAGGGCTGAGCTATGATACAGTTTGTATAGTTTGATACATTTGCTATAGCAGGTCTCAACTAGGCAATTTAACTTTGGATTACATGTTTTGGGGGGGATTGATTTTTATCACAGTGCTTTAAATTTTTAAAGACACAGCATTGCATTGTAGTTTTCAAGTTCTATTTTAAACTTCAGGAGAACACAGGAAAGTAAACAAACAAACAAACAAATAAATAAATAAATGATTAAACAAATTGTAGGCTTATGGTAAACTCTTTTCAGCTCCAAATTGAGAGCTCTACCAGTCCTTATCACTGTGCTGTTTGAGTGATGTGAATGCCAGAATCCACTTGCTCACAAAGACAGGCTAAATGCCATGAATCATTTGTTTATTTTCTTCTGACAAAATTATTTTCCTGATTCCACATCCTATATTGTATAAAATTTAGGTTATGTGTCCCTACTTTGCAAGAATCTTGCAGTTACCCCTCTTTGGGATGAAGAGAGTGCCCTTTTGCTGGCCTGTGGAACAAACCTTGTTAGAGAAGCACATGTAAAAACTTCATATATTTCTGCCTTTTTCTTTTTCCTATTTTGGAAAGTACCTGCAAAGCATCTTTTTTTTTCCTCCCCCTCATTCATATAGCTCTAAATTTTAAGTAGCTATGCAAAATGTGCATAATGAACCCACCTGCTGAGCTTACCAGCATCTCTTCTGTGCAGTCCCTGCTAGACAGTTCCCTCCTCTTTTATATTGATCATATTTTGTGATCATTAAATTAATTGTTCATCCCATGCTTGGAGAAAACAGCCCCAGTGCATGAACAAAACCCCTAGATGTCACTACAATAACATAAAAAAATAGTAGCAGCAGCTGTAAATACCAGCAGAATTGTTTTAAAGTTCACATGGTCTTGAATGACACTCACGCAACTTGATAAACAGATTTCAATCTATGGTTTAGCGAGAAAAAAATGTTTTCTCCACATTCACATGTATTTTCCACTAGGTTCTGTGCTAGTGGAAGTCAGTGGAGAGCATGGCTTGGTTTTAGCTGCTGCTCTGGAAAGCTCTAGCATGGAAGTCTCATTTTGTGCCAACAACCTTCTGGGCTGTGTAAGAATAGTCACGTTTTATGTCAGGTTTGGGGTTTTTAGTTCTCCTGGACCAAGTCCTTCTGAAAAATATTCACATGTTACGTATGTAAAACCATGTACACTTGCACACCTATAAAAATACAAATATATGCTCTTTCCCTAAGCAAAGGAGGACATCTAAGAGAATAAAACTGTTCCTATTTTTTGTGTTTGTGTGTTGGGAAAAAACCCCTGAATCCCAAAGGCTGGTTTTTCTAACTTGGGGGGCAGGAAATCAATACATATGATAGATAAGTAAATATCTATGTATGAAATCTATGTAAATATCTATGTGTGAAATAAATATGATGCTTGAATTAGCAGAGATCTGTTTTTCTCTGCATGCAAAACACATATGCAATCTGTGAAATGTTCTACCGTAGGCTGAAGGGGAAAGGGGTGTAACCAGCATTTCCTTTTCAGTCTGAAAATTTACAGGAATGCAGCAGGACATCTGTATGGAATTAGCATGGCTTCTGCCCCTCAAACATTGAGATTCATGTGTCTGCAAACTGAGACTTTGTAATCTCAAGTCCAGATTTGTTTTACCTAATAAAAACATCAGGACTGATTGTACCTTAGGGTGCAATATTTTAAAAGACTGAAATTAAGTTTTTAAGGAAGTAAAATATAAAAGCAGGCAGTTTGATGTTGTTTTAAAGTCTTTGAATCTTTAGGTATCTTTAGACATGTGTGAGGGGTTGTGTGTAGCAACCTATACTCCAAACCTTATCCCCATATTTGCAGGCAGTATTTGGGACCTGCATTTGAGAGCTTCAAGTGTACTCAAAAAATCCTTCTCTCTCGAAGAAATATTTCTGCCAGTTTTCTTATGGAATTTACACTGGTGCATGACCTATTCTTTTTCCTTCCTATAGCCTATAGGAAGGGCATGCTGTATATAACATTTTATAATTACAACAGGCTGGCCTAGAGCAGCTGAAATGCATTAATGCAAACTTTGAGTTGTTCTTAGTATATGTAGTGCCACCACAGATGCTTTAAACATTCCATAATGATAAAATATTATACACTGGAATTTTGTATAAGATATAGATTTTATTTCTAGGCCTGAACAGTGAGGTGGGACCAGCGGTGGTCCCTTGCCACCTGGACTGTTTTGGAATTCCATGAACTCAGCATTTGCACGGCTCTTACAGCATTAAACTAATCAAAGTCTACCTTTACTTATATTCCATGAACCTATTATAATTTGGCAAAAAATTAAGTTTTGTTCTAGGAGGCAAAACCAACCATGGAATCACAGAGTTGTGAAGGTTGGAAAACACCTCTGAGATCAATGGGTTCATCGTGGAGGAAAAACACAAAATTATCACCACAGAAAACTGTTACTACTTCTTTGGTTCAGAATTATTTATATGGCATATAAATAATCACATATATATATATATATCAGGATAATACATAGATACATAAATAGATGTATCAGGATAATTATATTGCTTAATTCAGGGGTTATCAGAGAACATCTAATCTCAGTGAGATTTTTAGGACAGCTGAATCCTATCTTTCTAAATATTCTGTTCAAGAGAAGCTGAGTCAGAAAATAATGCTTGGAAGAACCTATTAAATGACAGCTACTTTAAATCATCCAGCTATAAAATTATTAATGTCTTTAAACAACTTAAAACATGTCTGAGTTTAATGCCAGATGAAGTTTCTCCTGAGTAATTAAGCCCTTTTACCTACACCTACAGACTCCCCAGGGAAGAGCTTCTAGAATAAGATAAATAAAATTAATTATTAATTACATACATCTTCTTAACCTAGGAATTACTCTCACAGCTGTGTCAACATTTTTTCAAAAATAAAACAGAATATACAATAATTTCTACTGTGGTTTTTACCTTGTTTAACTTGAATAATTTTAAAATAGACACAGAAGTGTTTGAGGTAGGGATAGCTTCTACCTCTTGTTTAATTTTATTTCTTATTTCTACTACTAATTTTTGCACATAAAATTTGGTTGACTTTTTCTACATCTAGAAAAAGTAGAGAATGGTTAATATTTTTTTTAAACTGTCTCAACTCCTTCCTTTTGATGACAGATTTCAGACCTTAAAGTAGGATTTAATTACTGGTAGTTGAGAGGTCTAAATTATTCTGTTTGCCATCACTTAAAAAAAAGAAAAATCAGTAGAGTGATCCACCCTACCTCTCCTATGCTAAAAAAAAACCCCAAATCCCAAATTATAATGAGGTCTTACAGGCAGAACACACGAATCACTTCTGGAATGATGTGCTAAAGTATCTTGCCCTGTTTTTTATTTGTGTCACAAAGGTAAAGAATCAGGCATTCCAAGCTGGGTAATCCTTTTGCAGCACAGAGAGATCTTTTGTTTAATTGCATGGAATAGCTCTCTCATGACATCTTTCAACTCCTTTTTTTCTTTTTTTCAAATTGTCTTGTGTCTTAAGTATCTTTCTCTTTTATTTTTAAAGCCCCACTTAACCATTTTGCTCCTTTCCAACATGCCTCAGGCAACATACACTTCTTTTTTCCTTCTGCAATGAAAGCATTGCTTTGAAACCACTACTAAAATATTTCTGAATTTTATAAATGATAAAACTGAAACTGTGCAATAATGTTTCTATTTGTTGCATATACAAGGGACTTTATGTTGAATGATATATTAGTTTATATTAATTTCACTTACATATATATATATATATATATATATGTAAGTGAATTAATAAAAAATGAGACACAAAATTGCTTCTTAAATGGCTGTAATATCCTTCATANAATAATGCTGAAAAATGAAATAATTCAAGTTTCTATGTGAAAACAAGGACATCAAAACTAATAAAAAGAGGTTCATGCAAAGCAAGGAAGGCACAGGCAGAGAACAAAGCAGACAAGCTTAAAAAAACCCCCAAAAAACCCAAATGATGTTGACTACCTAAACTGAGCAATGCTTTTTAAACAGTATCAGACAACATTCTTCTAAGTAAGAAAAAAAAATCACAGTCTAGGCTAAAATATTTCATTTTATATTATTTCTTCCATTTCCAGATTAACGATGATCCGGAGATAGAACAATTACATTGGAGGACAGGATTACAAATCAAAGTGGTCAGATATACAAGACAAATGGTAAAAAGGAAAGAAAGCACAGGTAAAAATCAAGCAAACAAACAAACAGAGGATGCAGCTCAATACTTCNTACACTTCTTTTTTCCTTCTGCAATGAAAGCATTGCTTTGAAACCACTACTAAAATATTTCTGAATTTTATAAATGATAAAACTGAAACTGTGCAATAATGTTTCTATTTGTTGCATATACAAGGGACTTTATGTTGAATGATATATTAGTTTATATTAATTTCACTTACATATATATATATATATATATATATGTAAGTGAATTAATAAAAAATGAGACACAAAATTGCTTCTTAAATGGCTGTAATATCCTTCATATTTGTTGTTTTTTTTGGTCCCAACAAGTCTCTGATACAACCCAGAGATCTCTGTGCCCTGGATTCCAACAATATGCATTGAAGTTTTACAAATGAGCACAGAGAGAAAGGAAATCGTAACTCTTTACTTATTTCTTTTTTATTGAGAATAAACTTAGAGGAGGAATAAATTACTTTTATCTCTTTGTCCTTACTAGTTATTATTTTTTGTTTGCTATGTTATGGGCATATACCAAATCATTGCCTATACTTAAGGGCTGGGAGAAAAGGCCAACTAATCTAATTTCCTGTCCTGAAATAATGCTGAAAAATGAAATAATTCAAGTTTCTATGTGAAAACAAGGACATCAAAACTAATAAAAAGAGGTTCATGCAAAGCAAGGAAGGCACAGGCAGAGAACAAAGCAGACAAGCTTAAAAAAACCCCCAAAAAACCCAAATGATGTTGACTACCTAAACTGAGCAATGCTTTTTAAACAGTATCAGACAACATTCTTCTAAGTAAGAAAAAAAAATCACAGTCTAGGCTAAAATATTTCATTTTATATTATTTCTTCCATTTCCAGATTAACGATGATCCGGAGATAGAACAATTACATTGGAGGACAGGATTACAAATCAAAGTGGTCAGATATACAAGACAAATGGTAAAAAGGAAAGAAAGCACAGGTAAAAATCAAGCAAACAAACAAACAGAGGATGCAGCTCAATACTTCTTAGTGGTAAAACCACTGTCATCTGCAGCAGATCACCTGCACCTATGCAGAATTCCTGTGCTCGAGGTACAGGTTAAATGGGGAATCATCCTTTTGCTTTACAGCAGAGAGGTTTAATACAATGAGTTTCCAAGGTCTTTTGCAAAAATACTTTTAAAATAGATCTGTGGTGAAGATACCAGAGATATCAGACAATATTAACAAATGATATTTAACATATGAAGGTCATTTAACATATGAAGGATATTTAACAAATGAAGGTTGGGCACTCACTGAACAGGTGGAGGTGTGGATTCAGTCCAGTGGGGAAGAGGGAACAGCTGAAAAGAAATTTTTAATCCTGACATTGTCTTGTCACCTCTACTTTCAACACCTCTGCTTGTCTACACATCCACCACTGGGTGCTTTTGGTGATTCAAGTCAGGAACAGCTGAGAATGCTTTTACTTGCCAAATCAACGTGGCCATTGGGAAACATTATTTTCAGCACTGTAAGAAATTATTTACTAAGTCTAGTTTAATTAGATCCTACCTTAGCAAAATGGTGGTCTGTGTTTTTACCCTATTTCAAAATGTCAAAATAATATGACTGGCTTTACTTAAAATTATCTCCCACCTTTGTTTGGGGAGAAAATTTAATCACTTGGGAAAAGCGCAGATTAATGCATTATGAGCTTTTCTCCAGAAAAAATTTTCTTTATGCAGATGTACGGTTGCTTGTTTCCTGAATATTTGCTACATATAACATTTTGAACAATTGTTATTGGAATTAGCCAGATTGAAGTGGAAGTTCAAGTAGAGCAAAAGAGGCATCACTCATCCTTCTGCATCAGCTACGTGATGCCAATATATCATGGCATTCTCTGTGAAAGAAGATTTTCTATTCTATAACAGCCAGGGAATAGGATGGGAGAGAATGTCTGGGATCAGCAGATGCTTTCCAAGAGCTGGGAGATATAACACACAATATTTTTCCTAAAGAAATCTAATTTAATCCCACAAGTACTTATAGTCTTAGGTTCAACTTTTTCAAATGCAGAGCTGCGTTCCTGTCTTATCCAAGCAACTCCTAATTGTAGTACTGATTTCATTTATCATGTTGCACTTTTTTTCTATTTATTTCCTTCCATATTTTTAAGAGAACTGCTGTTAGCTAAAGAACCCAAGTCCTTTGGCAGTGATTTTCCCTCCTTTACCATAGCAGTGGCTTTTATGGGCTTTTACTCCAAATTTAACACACGTAGTTCTAACACAAATGATCAGAACACAATCATTATTTTAAATCATGCCTGGTCTGTGTCTTTTACCCATAAAAAGTATTTATGATGCCCATTCTAACAAAGACAGCTTTCCTGGTAAGCATTAATTTCTATTCATATTTACAAAGACCAAACTTATCAACAGTAAGACATTTTGCCCAATCTTGCCCAGTGAATGTTTTGTAATTTTGTGTGCTAGTTCCTTGCAGAAATCTAGCAAAGGGCTCCTTAGCCCCCTTTGGATTTGAGTGCAAGGAGGTCTCTTGAGTCTTACAAATCACTGGTAGCTGCTGACTTTGCTTTTGTTACTCTACTCAGTATTTCCAGTTTCAAACTGCGTCTCTCTTAACTTTCCCATGCTCTGATTTCTAGCCCACCCTTGCTGAGTAGTTGCCTAACTTTTCTGGGGGAGAGGGGGTGTTGGTTATTTGTTTCATTGTTTGTTTGGGGTTTTTTCCCCTTCAAGGTTTTCTAGTGTTGTCTTTTTCCAAATGTGCTGTGTTTAACTTCTGGGAATTGCTTCCTTGTTGCTGTGCTGCCTGATATCCAAGATGCTGAGCTTATCTCAAACCAGCTTCCCTCTGATTCCTTGTGTCCTATCTATTTATTCTTTGTGTTTTCTGGAGATAGTTATTCACCCAGAGTGGCATGGAATCCTTCTTTTTCCCTGACTCTTGGCTGCATTTCATTCATGACACGTTTAACACCTTCTGTTCAAAAGAAATTCCCAACCTCACTCACAATCAGGAGGTTGCTGAACTCTCCTACCCACTTGTCTTCATAAAGTAATTCCTTCATTAAACACTTTTCGTTTCTCAAGGTCTTTGAAGACTGAGATCATCTCACACAAAATTACTTCTGCTGAATTTACAAATTTAAACAAAATCAGCTTCTGATCTGTCAGAATATAGGTCTGTAAATGGAGCTTCTGTTAGAGCCACTGGTGGTCTGTTAGGACCATCAAAACAGGGCAATAAGTGGAAAAAGAGAGTGGCTCTGTGACCTCTTGGCTGTTTGGGCTTTTATTTCACACATAACAAAATGTGGCTCCTGCCTTTCACCCCAGAATTAGAAGTCAGAGATAAAATGCACGTGGAGATAAATGAAGCTGTGACATGTTCCAGTTTTGTTTCAAAAGACAAAAATCCCTTAAGTTTCCAGGTTGCCCCTATCTATATGGTGAGGCATTCACCCCTAGAGCCGCAGCTCAAAGGGATAAATCTTCTCTGATGACAAAACCAGATTGTGCCCTGTTCTTATCGCAGTGACCAGCAGCCAGCACTCAGGGACTGCCAGCAGGGCCACTTTTTTTGTTTTCACTGCTTTTGTTTGTTCCTCACCGGGGGCTAACTCTTCGGCACATCTAGCTAAATGCATGCTAATGGCCTTAAAAACCAAGCAGGGCTTTTCCTAAGCCAGGAGAGATTTTGGGGATGGTTATGTAGTGAGAAACAGCAAGCGGAGAACAAGTAAAATTTTCAGGTGCGAACCTACAAAAACTAGTATTGAATTAAAAGTGCCAACTATTCCAGTACCACACATAAGGACGTGTTAGTGATGTTTGCTATTGATGGCAAAAGCACCAGCAACCCTCGATGCTGAGCTGATACCGGCGGGGAAGGAGCTCTGGGGCTCTGCCGGCGCTCCTGTGCCAGACGCAGCTGATGGGGCGGCTGTGCCGGTCCGGCTCCCTCCTCTCCTTGGCACCAGAACCTTTGGAAGCCCCGTGTGCTGTCCCAGGGAGAGCTTTTGCTGCCAAGTCTCCCCTCACGGGCTCGCGTCCATCCCACAGCGCAGCTCCCGGAGGTGCGGGCGAACCGAGGAATGCCCAGAACGCCCTCTGGGCCCAGCTCTACCTTGGGACCGCACCGCTGGCTCCCCGAGAGCCCCGTTCCCTCCGGCAGCCGCCGGCCCACACTCCCTCCTCTCCCCTGCTGCCCTCCCCTCTTCCCGGCCCCCTCCCCCCCT
>VWZP01000969.1:374715-386842 GCA_013396995.1 Dicaeum eximium | reverse complement strand
CGCTGCTGCTTCTTGTGGCTGTGGCTGGGCTGCCTGGCGCTGTGTGCGCAGGGAGCGGCCGGCAGACAGCAGCAGCAGCCGCCCCAGCAGCAGCCTCGGCCGGCGCTCCGCGCTCCCTCAGGAGCGGGCGGCTCCTCGGGCGCCGCCGCCGCCGCGCACCGTGAGGACGAGGCCGGCAGCACCGCCGGTCGAGTCCGCAGGCGAGGACACCAGGACGCGCTCCGAGGGTAGGGACAAGGCTGAAACCTCCTCCCCCGCCGCCTGTTCGCTCCCCAGGGCATCTCCCCAGCCACAGCCCCTGGCCGGCGGTCTCCGTGCGTGCCCCCGGTGCCGCTGCCCTTCCCGTCTCTTTGCATGGCTGAGGACTCGCGGTTCGCTAAGCTGGGAGTTTGGTCCTTGCCTGTGGAATCTGGCCTCATAATTAGCGTGATTTAATTAAAAGCAGGCATTGTGAGGGGCCCACATTACAGCTAACGAATTGACCCGATTGGGCTCTTTGGTCCAGCGTGTTCCGATACTGAGATACTTTGACGCTCACTTTCTGGAGGGGCTTTCAACATAGAAGTGGTGCAAAATAGGTTTGGTTTTCTTCTGATGTTTCGGGGACTTCTTGGTATTTAGAGTTAGTTTATGTATCCTTATGAGGAGGCATCCGTTCTGTCTTGTGTCAGATGACAGCAAGAAGCCGGGTTTTATGGCAACGCTTCTCAGACTTTGAATTAAAGCAGGATGAAACTCATCGCTTCCATATCCTCAGTTGTTGCAACAAGGTTGAATGTGGCCTGCTCTTGCCTCATCTACCTGTCCTCTTTATACTAATCAGTTGAACTAACCCAAAATAAAATGCCTTGGAGGAAGATTTTGTTCCTTTGGGGAGGATTTTTTCTGTAGGCAACTTCTATATGCAATTTCTGTTTGTTTTATTCAGCTGGATTCTTCCCGTATGTGTATGTAAAACACTAAACTCTCTTCAGAGTGCTTCATGTTTTCCCGTACCCATTTATTGATTTGTCTGTGTCGCAGGCCAAATGTGTGTGGTTCTAGATTTCGCTCCTACTGTTGCCCTGGATGGAAGACACTTCCTGGAGGAAATCAGTGCATTGTCCGTAAGTGTCTGACTGCTTCTACTGCTCAAGGGAGAACAATAAAAGTAAATATTCTTCTACGAGTCACTGTTCCATTCAGCATGAGAAAAGCCAGCTCAGTTCTGTGTTTCACCTTTTTTTTAAAAATGAGGAAAAGGGAAAAAAAATACAAGATGGATTTACAGGTCCATGTTCCTTGTAGCTGAAGGGCTGCCCAATGACCTTGGTATGTTCATAAGAGCCATGTCTCCACCTAGTTTTAAAAAAAAACCCATGACAGCAAAGGAAAAAGTAAAAAAAAACTTTGTCAAATCAAATACTGAACTGTAGTAACAGGGGAAAAAAAAGCGAAAAGGTCTTGACATAAGCAAATCAGATCTTGAAGTTCTCTGAAACATGGCATAGAAAGGTTCTTTACATCTGGGATGCTTACTCTCTTGTCTATTATTTTTATTTGTGCTTTAATAGATGTCAGGCATGTAGATTGGCTACTGGCTGGTCATGGTAGGTACTGTGCTGACAGATGTGATTTTGATATAGATGGCATGGCCAAAAAAAAAAGGAAAAAAGTTGTGTGTGGGGAGAATGTGCTTAATACTCCAGTGGGATGATGTCTTAGGGGATTTTTACCATGGAACAGAAACGAAATTTAACTTTCTCTCTGTTGGGTAACAGCTGATAGTAGACAATGCTTCCTTCAGACCTTAAATTTTTAGTCTGTTGCCATTTAATCTGACCTGTCACTGTCTGCTTTGTTGATAAGTATGCTCGCCTTCAGAAGTCAGGTTCAATAAAATACTGCTCTTTATGTAAGCAGTGGATGTCTTTGTAATTCTCCATCTGACAAGCTGCAGGCATGCAGGGTGAAACTGGGGAAGGAAAGGGTTATGCCAAACTTTTGACCTTTGGTGGCTTTTGTTTTTTTTAATGATTCCAGGCCTCTCTCACCTGTTCACATCTATTGGTTTTACATGATTAAACTTGATTGGCTAATGCTGGGGATAACTGTGCCATGGAACACTTACTTACACCTAAAGCTGGCCCAGGATTCCCCTGCTAAGGATAATGGTGCCATTTAGAGGAAGATCCTTTAATTAATGTCACTGTGGAATAAAAGGAGCTCCTCAGAATATTCTGTTCACATTTATTAACTCTTTCACTACTGGCTTACCTTAATGTAAAATAGAGTTTTTAAGAAGGATTTAGGCTGCCTGGTACACTGTTGATAGGCTTTTCAGATCCACCTGTGTGTCTGGCTCAGATGTGGTTAGGGGCTTCCAGCAATCCTTTCTAGATACCCTTTAAATTGTAACTCTCAGTATTGTAACTGGTGATTTTAAAGTGGTATTTCATGAGGAGAAGTCTCTGAGCCGGTGGTAAGTCAAAAAGAAACCATTCTGACCTGACAGTGTTTCCAGCTGATGATGTGGTGGTGGTTTTTGGTGGTCTGTGGCACATTTATGATTAAAAGTGATCTTTTTATCTAAAAACCAAAGGTCTGCTTACTTTTACACTTTTGTTGTACAGAGTAAACCATATAATTGTTGTGATGAAAGCCTATTTAGGCTATGCCTTAAGGTCTAGGGCTTTCAGTTGGTAAAAAAATTACTCTTTAACGGGAAATAAACTAGCAAAATGGACTAAATGTAAACCCTGCTTTATCAGGAGGTTGGCCTGTGGTGTGTAAAGATGAACTAAACAGGAATATAAGAAAACAACCCCATTTCTTGTGCTTTTGAAGAGCTCTAAATCCAAGTCCTGTTTCTCACTTTTGCTCATGGAAAAGTATTTTAAGTCAGTTCATGGCATGTCTCTAATGCCAGCTAAACAGAAAAATCCCACAAACTCTTTGACCTCTCATACCTTCACGTTTGGGACATAATTGTAGCAGAACTTAATGATAAATGTGGACGGTGCATTTTGCATATTTTTGATGCCCAAAAAGTGATGTGGCACATGATCTCCTCAAGGTATTTGTTCCATTGTAGTCCTTCAGTGGAGATGTGCTGCCAGATTATTTGGTTCTCTCAAAACTCTAGGCCTATTTACAAAGAAATTATGATTCTTGAGGTTTTTTTGGTGGTGGTATTTGTTTGTTTTTGAGCATTTTTTGCTATACAATTTGTCTGTTGCACAATATATGTGTTTTTGAAGTCCTCCTGCATTGTGCTATAGTGGCTCTTACTGCTTCAGGCTCTCTTTTGATTCATCTGCTACTTGAGCAGATTGATTTGATGCATTAATTTGGATCTGCTTTAAAATTTTTTAGACTTTTAGCTCTTTTTTTTTTGGTGGTTCTGTCACTCCTTTCTTCATTGGAGCTGTGCTGGATGGTGAGTGAGAAGGGAAGGCAGGACTTTGGGTCATAGAGGGGATGGCACAAGGTCAGGCATGTGACACACTCATATGGGGTGGACAGGCTTTCCTGGCATTTTTATGGTTAGTTTTTAAATAAAAGTGTGAGAACTACCTCTGTACAGGAAACTATATTTAGGGAAGCACCACAAAATCTGCCAAGTCCAGCATTTGGACATTGACTTCCCACAAAACTGCTTTGGGTAAAGGGCAGATAATCTTAGGAAAAGAAAAAAAAAAGGACCCTAAAATGCCTTTAAAATGGTGATTATAAGAGTGAAGCCCATAGCATAAATTTGCATTATATTACTTCAAATCTTGGATTCTTGGTAATGTTTTTTCACAGGTCCTGTAGTCTAAAAGATGTATTTTTAATGATTTTACATTGCTTGCATAGTTGGCTGGTATTTCTAACTGGGGAAAGAGTTGATTACCTGGTTTCAGTGGTCAGGTCAATGTTTGAGTATGCCTGATTTAGTTCTGATTGTCTTCAAATTTGTCAAGAGATGCTGATTATGCCAAAATTCAGTTCGCTTTATTTAACTTAAAATTACCTTTGCACATGTAATAGCTGTCCCAACGAAGTGAGTTTTTGAGTGTTGGGGGTTTTTTTTCCTGCAACTTTAAGACTCAAGTTGCTGTTAATCCCTGTCACTCTCTTTCTGTGTTGTTCCTCAGCAATTTGCAGAAATAGCTGTGGTGATGGATTTTGTTCCCGTCCTAACATGTGCACTTGTGCCAGTGGGCAGATATCACCCACTTGTGGATCAAGACCTGGTAAGGACTTACTGTGTTTCCATTAGAGATTTCACTGAAAGCCATTCTCTTCAAGTTTCAATGACAAAAAAGCCAACTTCCTTAAAAAGAACGTCTCATCCCTGCATGCACAAATGTAAATTACGCTTAGGTAAAACACCTCAAGTTCTTGATCAAGTTTGTTGTTTATTCTGTGTGACAAATTTAAATTAAAGGTGCTTAAAGAGAGAGGCAAGCTTACAAACGGGTGTATGTGGTATTTACATTTTCACTGGGTCTGTTTTGGTAAAGAATTAAGATTGTAAAGTTTCCAGTGCAATTAAAAGTTCCGAGCTGCTACACAGCAGTCGTGGAAAACTCGAGGAAACCTCTCCATGAGTGTACACTTAAAATACATAGCATAGATGGCACAAAGCTCATCATTCAGATCCCCTATCAAAGACTGTAAAAGGTCATTCCTTTGTGGTGTTTTTGGCTGATTTTGGGTGTCTCTCTGCAGCACAGCAGTGCAGCATCAGCTGCAGGAACAGCGGGACGTGCGTGGACGAGCGCTGCCAGTGCCAGAAGGGCTTCTCTGGTGCCCACTGTGAGCAGCGTAAGTCACAGCCAGTGAAACACCTGCAATAAATGCTTGTTTTGGGTATGGTGTTCAGCTGGCAGTCATTTCGTGCATGGAGTGCTTTCGCCCTCTCTAAAATTCAAGTTACGGGTTGGATTCACCGAGCAGTTTTGGGAAACCCTTGGGGAGCAACGTCACTGTGCATCCCACTCTTGGTACCAGATGCTCACTGGTTTTTCATTCTCTTTTAGCAAAGTTTTCTCTGCCTCAGAACAATAGTCTCGCTGCTGGGTTGAAGAATGTTTTTCTGTTTTCTACTTAGTCTAAGGAAAAAAGCATTAAATATGCTTCAAGCTATTGGATACCTTTTTGGTTTGGCAGACAGACTAGAAAGTGAATTATTTGCCCAGCTTTACCTGTAACAGCACAGTGTTTACAAGCTGTAGCAATTTAGCAAGCAGTTAAAGTCCCTAAAGGCTGCAGGGATGAAGAAAGACTCAAAGTGTGTTCTGAGGCCAGCTGACTGCTCATGAGGAGAAAAATTAATTGCATAAAGCAGTCTGAAAGAACTAGAGACAGAGGGCAGCTATGCAAAAACCAGATGGACTGAATATTGTGGAAGATAATTTTTTTTCCCTAGTCATTTTTATAAATGCTGGAAAACAATCTTGTTCTTGCTTTAACTGGATGAAACTCTCTAAAATTTTAGCAAATGGCTGTAATCCTAAACTGTGACCCTAGGCACAGAGAAATTTTATATTAAGGGTTGCTGGTCCATTCCTGCTTCTTCTAAAATACTGGGTCAGCACCTGAATGCTCTCAGACAAGGCAAATTTCAGTGAATAAATGAAAAGATGATTGAATTTTCAAGTGGTGACCCTGAATCAATCCAGAAAATCTGAACAAACTCTGGAGATTGCTTTCAGTGTATCAGGTAGTTAAAATTTCAAGCAGGGTTATAAATATGTGTCTTCTAGACAGTCTTAGAAATGTAAATATTTTTTTATTTCTATTTAGAAAAATTTAATTGTATATAATGAAGTTAATTATCTTGCTGAAGCATTGTTGTCCATTAATTCAGTAGTGTGACACATGCAGCAAAAGATCTTCATTTTATGTATGCATTCTCAGGAAAAGGTAATTCTGTTTGGGGGTTTTTGGTAAGAACTAAGGCTTTATCACATTTCCACACAACACTATGTTTTATGCTCTCCTCTATGATACAGGAGTCATGTGTACCTTTTTTCAGTTTGAAATTATAACCTTCTCTATGTTTCTGAGGTTCTTTTTGCCCTGGGTACACAAATGTGTTATAAATACCACATCCAAACTGAGGAGACACGTATAGGAAGGCAGCCTAATGACTTGGAGACTGAAAATTTAAAATTTAAAAAAATTTTCTGACTGTCCTGTAAGCTGAATGTTTTGATTTGGAATGTGGGCTAATTTTGGGCAATTTTGAAGCAATGACCTGAAGCAATGAGTCAGAAAATAGCCAAAATGAGTTAGTTAAGGGACACTTTTAATGGTGTTTTTCAGCCTTTCTGAAGAGTCAGAAATCTTTTGAACTGAGAAAATTCAGTGGTCTGGCAGGAAGCTTTGTTCTTGATTCAGACCATTGGTAAAGAGTATGAGTGCGTGCCGTGAAGTCCCATGACAGTGAAATATCCTTTTAATCTAAATGTACTGTGGATTTATAACCCTTTCACCCCACCCTGCTTCCTTTCTCACCACAAAATTTTTTTTTTCTTGGGATCTTTTAAGAAACACAGTTTTTTCAGGTGCTTAAAAAGATGAGTTAAGTAGGTAACTCTTCTCCCTTGCCTCCAAACATCACTCTTTCTTCCAGCAGCATCAACACTGAGAGGTGATTATCTCTCTCTTGGACTCCTTTTTCTTATTGAAAGGTTTGTTGCTGTTGTGACTGGACAACACAACTTAATATGCCCAAAAACCCCCTCAAAACACTTGAGGTTTGACAGTTTAACTTCAGTGAGAGATAATAAGTTCTTATATAATTATGGTTATGAGTGACCAGAGCTGCACAGCTGATTAAAATACACTGAACATCTGCTATTAATCTGTGATGGGGAGCTGTTTGCAGTTAATATCAGGAGGTACAGATGGAATTTGGTTTGCAGTTAATATCAGCAGGTACTGATGGAATTTGGATTTGAATCTCTGGTGGAGGTGGTAGGAGGGAGATCAGCTCCATCTTCAGACCTAGAAAGCCTTGGAGCAGTGGGAGAAAAATGAATCTTTTTTAAAATTATGCATATATTGATCTTGAAATATCATTGCCATTACATTGTTAATCTTGAAATATCATTGCCATGGCTCAATTAAACTTCTTGTCCGTTTGTTTTGTTAATTGAAGCTGTCTGTGAGAGTGGCTGTCAGAATGGAGGGAGGTGTGTTGGACCCAATCGCTGCGCTTGTGTCTACGGCTTCACTGGCCCTCAGTGCCAAAGAGGTAACTGAAATTTAAGGAAGGAATTAGGAATTTAAATAAGGAATTAAGGAANTGTACATGTTTTCACTGTGTTTTCAGCCAGTAAATTTTCAGTGAACCACTTATTGTTTGTAAGTTTAGAAAGTGTCTTCCTATTTTTTTTTCCTAGTTTGGCAGGCACATTAAAAATTGACATGTACAAAGCCTAATTGATAGGAATTTCAGCTTGCTTAGGCTGCATGTTTTATTCATATAATAATTAAGAGATTAGATGTCTTTTGCTCTCTGCTACATGAAATAACAATCCAGCAAAATTGCTGGTGGTGTTAGGATTGTGTAAATCTAGATAATGGAAGGATTTTTTCCTGTGTAACACCTCTTTCAGAAGAGGAACTTGGAAAGTAATTTGCTCTGGTTAGTTGGAAGTCAGAGAAGGACTGAAAAAATAACCAATTACCATAGTACAGGGATGAGTTCCTAAACCCATTCTTATTCCAGGATGTATCTCCAAGATGGCTTCTGAAGGGAATCCTGTGGAATTCCCCGTTTCAAATTCAGCTGTGAAATTGTCAGAGCTATGTATAAATTAGGAGAAATATCTTCCACCTTTTTTACGTTTTTTTAATTTTTTTTTTTTACCATTTGTTACCTGTGAAGTGGAAATAATTTCCGTGGAGGTAAAGGAACTAAAAACCCAAATACTGGAAAAGCAGGGGTTTCTATTTGCTGTTCCAGGCTGTTTTATATACCCACTAGGTATCACAAGCACGAGAGGAATGTAAAGGGTCAGTTTGTCTCCAGCTTGTTGCTGTTTTCATTCTTAAAACCTGATTGACAGTTTTCTATTTACCCCATTTCCTGTAGCTGCTTCTTCTGAAGCAAGCACAAGGACTCAAATCTTACACAGTTTGGTGAGTGGACAAATAGGAAGCAGTATTTTGTTAAAAATTTGTTAATGCTGTTGTATATCCATTCAGACATGTCTGTGCAGAATGTATACCTGTCTAAAATAAGAGATTACCAAGTCTTTCTGTTTAGAATGGATTTTCAAGGGATTGGACAAGGTTAGGGTAATTTATAGTTTGAGCCTTTTTTTTTGTTGTTTTGTTTTGTTTTGTTTTGTTTTGTTTAGTTGGTTGCATTCAGACATGCTTTTTTATTTATTGCCAAACAACTTGGTAAGCTTGCTTTTTGTCCCAGATAAATCATTCCTAGGTAAGATTTGCTTCTGTTCTCTGACTACATTCAGGGCTGTGGAATCATGTTAATGCATATGACAGACTCCAGCTGTGATGATGGCTCAGAGATTTTAGTAGTGATATTTATACTTTAAATAGTTTGACCTTCAAAGCTTAAAAGATTTTACTACACATGGGTGTCGCAACTTAACTTTTGTGATGATGAAAGGGTTTTCTTTCCTAACATTCATTGTAAAATCTTCATCTGCAGAATTCAAGCCTTGTACAGGAATTTAAACATCAGCCTTTTGGCACCCATATTTCCCAGCTGTCCTTGAAAGTCCTACATTTTCAATTTTGTGTAGAGTGCTCTTGTTCTGCAAGAGTTCACCTGCCTTTATGTGGGTATTTGAAAATTGAGTTATTTCAGTTAAAGGTTTACACTTTATTGCTTGAAATTGGAGGTAATAAGCCAAATTTCCTTCTGTCACTGTCAATAAAATATAGCATATGTGTAGTATATATGATTGCATATATAATAACTAATATATCTCATTTAATATAGTATGCTTTTACAGCTTTGACAGGGATAAGTAAAATTTTGCCTAATCTTGGTGTTGCATAGACCTTCTCATATTCAAAAAAAGAACTTATTAATTTATTTTACTATTATTCACTCAAAGAAAGATGACTCCTATAGAATATCTTGATAATAACTATAAAAACTATCTAGGTGCTCATTTTTTTATGCTTTATATGAGGTGGAGTATGTGAAAGTACTGTAAAAGATGCTTTAAATGCCTGTTTAGTTTAACAGCAATTTGTAATTTATGCTTTTAATGTAATGGTTTATGCTTTCCAATAAATAGCAGAATGCAGTGATTTCTTCATCTTGGGTTGCCATAGTTGCCTGTAATATTTTACAGCAAGAAGTGTCTCAGTGGTTTAATTTTAAACTGAATTTAGCAGCAGTTCATAACTCTTTAAAATTTTATCGTTTAAGGACATGTGAACTTCCCTTGCCAACCACACCAAAGTTATAAGAGACGTTGTTTTGTAATTTTTATTTACATAATTGTGTTTTAAATGCACTCTTTTTATGGTTCTGTAAATTAAGTTCTTTAAAATTAGGCATTTTCTTCCTAATACAGAACATGTGTAGGTTTCTTCAGCTTGGCCTCCCAGCCTAAGCTGTATGATAAAATGTGGTTGGTTTTTCAGCTATCTGGGCTCTGAGCAGATTAATTTCCGGGCTGGAGACGGGAGGCTGAGCAGCAACTGATGACTGGCATGATTAGAGAATTTAACTTGAGGCTTTCTGCTGGGTTAAAAAGAGAGAAAAACCTGGTTTGGGAGCTCCTTTTTCTGATGTGTATGCTAACCTCTTGCATTTCCTGTCAAATCTGGTCTTTGGTCAGCTGCTTGTCTTTGATTTGTAAGTGCACGATATCCAAGTTTTTTGGTCCGGTGTTTTAAAGGGGAAAAAAAAAAAAAGATGTTGAAATCTCTGCTGTTGATTTTTCCCAGTGAAAAGAATAGAAAAAAGAAAGAGCAACACAATAAGAGGCCTCATTCTCAGTTGTACATATAAGGACAATTTTTTTTCCTATCATGACCAATTCCTTTGGTTTCTCAGCATTGTAGATGACAGTTGTGTCACTGCTCATGGTCTGCATTTTTTAAAATTGATGATCTTCAGAGATATGAAGTTGTGGAAAAGCAAGGATGTTTTCTTCCTTCTTTATTGTGGGATAAAGGGAAGATGAAGTGAGAAAGGCAAATCTTGTCACTGATGTAACTTTGCCTTCATCCTGTGTGGAGGGAATTCTCGTTTACTCCGTATTAAATGCCTCATATGGGAAGCAGAAGGGTTTGGATGAGTAGAAATGTGTAGCTTTGGAAGAGCATCCTATTGAAGAGGGAAGAGAATTTCAGATAAAGCTGTCAAGCTTTGACAGGTGAGGAACGGGGAGAAATAAGGAAATACAGTATTTGAACAGCAGCTTTCCAATTAAAGAGGGCCTAAAACAGATCTGGAGAGGGATTTTTTACAGGGGCAAGAGGGTTAGGACAAGGGTGATGACTTAAACTGCCAGAGGGCAGGGCTGGATGGGACATTGGGAATTGGGAATTGTTCCTGTGAGGGTGGGCAGGCCCTGGCACAGGTGCCCAGAGCAGCTGTGGCTGCCCCTGGATCCCTGGCAGTGGCCAAGGCCAGGCTGGACACTGGGGCTGGAGCAGCCTGGGACAGTGGCAGTGTCCCTGCCAGGGCAGGGGGTGGAACAAAGTGATCTTTAAGGCCCCTTCTGACCCAAACCATTCTGGGAGACTAAAATTCTGTGAATATAACATGAGATAAAAAGTTTTTCTTCAAGCTGGGCAGTGGATGGAAAAGCTTATCAAAAGCACAGAGAAACAAGTAGGACAAAGCAAAAAGCATCCTCATTAAAGTGTTGTTAGTGTGTGGTAACTGAGGCAAAAGAGTAAAGAATAATACAGATCTGATGTGGGCATACACTGAAGCAGCTGATAGGCACAGGGGTTATAGTGATGTTTGGGGATAATACATGTGTTTAAAATTAAGCTAGCATAGCAAACTGACACAGATTTGTATAGGAGTCAGTACTTACCAAATACAGTTTTGTTTTAAAGAAGAAATACAATCCATATTTAGTTTGTAGTGTTGCTGAAGATGCTTGTGAGCGCTTAAGTGACAGCAATCAGGTCTAAGTGAAGCAACAGAAAATGTAATTCCTTAAGAAACCACTTCTTCTGACAGGTATTTAGAAGACCTCTTAACTTTGCACAGCTTTTCCTATCTGTTGATGCTAGCAGTACTGTGAGGTGCTTAACAGCAAAAATGGTTTTTTGATCAGCAAGCTCTTCTCTTTTTGTGAGAGTCTTGAGAAGGCAGCTTTTTAATTTTGTTGTGGGGTTGTTTTTTGTTGTTTTTTTTTTTTTTTTTCCTTTGTTAATAGCTGCTATCATCCTGAGCCAGAATAGAGGGGTTTTTTTATGGTCTTCCTGCTTTTCTTTCAGTGTACAGTAAATGAAAGACTGACCTGCTGAATATCAGTTTAATTCGTCTTCAGTCCAATTTTAGCCTTTGGGAAGTGGAGTATGTGGTCTTGGGTTATTTTCTGCAGGTTCATAAAGAAGTTGTGCAAGGCCTGTTGAGTGAAGAAAAAAGTAATTGGTTTACTGTAGCATGCTCAGAACTACATGGCCCAGTTCACAGGCAATGTTCATGGTCACTGAGGGAAATAAAAGTGTTAAATCATCAACTTGAAGTCTAATTTAACTAAAATTAATGAAGTTCTGTTTAATAAAGATAGCTAAAAATAAGTCATCAGTAGTTTAAAACTATAGAATATGAATCTTCCCAAGATTTGCAACTTTCACCATTCTTGTCTACTTTTATCTCTTTAATTTTTTCTTAGAAAGCATTTGTGCCAGCTTTTACAACACTTTTAAGCTGAAAACTGATTGCCAGCAAAATGCCCCAATGGTCATGTTTTTTATAAAAAAAGAAGCTTCAGTTTAGACTAAAAAAAAAAAGCATGCTTCTATTCCTCTTGGAGATAGTGGAGATAACAATTGCAAATACCTGCAGCAGTAGGAGGCAAATCTTTATCTGACAGGTGAGTATCTGATTGAGGACATTAGGTCAGATTATCTGTGCTGGAAGAGTCTGTTGATATTTTTGTAAGAAAGCAGTTCTAACAAAGAGGGGAGTTTTTAA
>VWZP01000969.1:260155-374689 GCA_013396995.1 Dicaeum eximium | reverse complement strand
TTTTTTTTTTTTTTTTGAGGCTAGAGGTCTTGTCAGGTGTTACTAACACACACATTTAAGTGCAGTCCCTGCTCACCAAGCTCCTTTCTCTGCTGCAGATTCTGACCTGTAGGTAGTGTCCCACATCTTCTGCTGATGGGTTCCAGCAGGGCAGATTCAAAAAGCTGCTTTCCTGCTCTCAGATATCCATCTCTAGTGGTGTTACAGGGCTCTGGCACTGCATTCCCTGCTTTTGTTACCCATCATTATCTCCAAAAACAAGGTTTTCAAAGGCAAATATCTGCCTGAAGCACGAAAAGCCTGTGAGGTGCCTACAGAGTGTTTGCTTGTTGTTGGCTGGCATTGGAAAATTTCTCCCTTCTGGATCTGCAAAAGATATAACATTTATCAGATTTAAAAATGACAGGGGTAATGCTGATCATGCTGATTGCAGCAGCAATGAAGAAAGTACTGTGATCCCAGCCAGTGTCTCTCCCTTACTCCCTTTTTCTAATTTTTAATTAAATCCCAATATTTGAATGACTCTTTGCTTGGCACCAACAAAAGAAAAAGGTAAACACCCTTAAAAACCCTTGAAATGTTCAAAACTTCTCAGTTTGTTCGAGGATAGGACAGGCAAGTGCCAAAGTGTCATAGGAGTGAGGTTGTTGCACTTTGTGCTAGAATTAAAAGCAGAGGTTTTATGCCTTTAAAGTAGGTGTGCAAAAGTGAAATGAAAATATGGATTTGAATGACCTCTTCCAAGGGCTTGAGAATTTTCACCAGAATGCAGCTCAGGCATGGGGAGTGGTTTAAATAATTTAAAAGTGGAGCTCTGTAGCTGTGCTGCCCTAAACTGTGGAAAGAAATAAAGACAGAAAGACAGAAAGAAAGAAAGACAGAAGGAAAAAGAAAGAACGAACTACCAGGACTGTTACACGTTATACTTACAGCCAATACATGTATTTTCTTCATATATCTATATTTTAAAATCTGCACTTGAAAAGTAGTTTTTTTTCCTCCTACCTACAGGAGGAGCAAGTCTAGGAGAGCATAAAATATTGTGGTTTTTATGTGTTAGGTAGGACTTAGACTAGCTTATGCTCTTCATCTGAAGATTGTTCCGTGAAAAGTGTAACAAGGGTCTGATAATATAGAGCAGTGAAGCAAAATTACAAGTGAGTGAGAAACATGTTGCAGAGAGGAGGGAAGATGATGCCTTTGAAAAATTCTGTCTAGTTTTATCTTTTCCCTTCCTCAGTGAAAATTTTGCTCTTTTTCAGATGCATTAAAATGTTAATTATTTTTTTTAATTACCTGGGGAGAGAGAAAATACAAGAGCTGAGCTGAACAAGGCCATGATGGTTTTGGTAGAGTTTCAGAAGAAAAAATAATTTCTTATGAAAAGTAAAAAAAAAATGTTAATTTTATTAAGCTAATTAATTTGTAAGATATCCAGGGAAAAAAAAATCTTGATCTATTTTTGGGGTATTTAGGAAAGTTAGAGATCAGAAGAAATTGAGACACTCACAGGGAGTGTCTTTAACAAAGGAAATGCAAAACCATCTGAAATAGTCATGTGAATTTGACAACTTTCTGTCAAATTCAGCAAGTGCTGATGTTATATATTGTTATATATTGCTTATATAGGTATTCTAGGCAAAGTTGGAAAAAGCAGAAGTAAGCTAAAGAACCCAATTTTGAAATACTGGAAAGAGGAAGAAAGAATCAAATTTTTCACTTTTTTTGACTGTAAAATGTATTAGAACAAATTAGATGAATTTCCTGTTTAGTTTACAAGAATTTTGTAGAGGAGCCTTGAGAGACTATTTGGGAAACTCAGGAACCTTGGAAGTTTATTTCTGTAACGGTTATGAATGTCTGAAATTGTTGTTTTACCCTTGGTTATATGTTCTGTGTGCACAGAGGTTCAATATTTGATCTGAGAGAGAGTGAAAGGAGGGGTTTGGGTATTTCTTTGAATATTGCAGTGGTGGAGCAAAAAATAGAAGAGGGAAAGCACATATTATTCAATAACACCTCAACACCTGAGTTGTTAGTGAAACATTGAGTTTGGAAAATAAGAACTGGGAAGATTGTTTGTTTGTTTGTTTGTTTGTTTGTTGTTTTGCTTGCTTTTCTCTTACGGGGTGTAGTCATTCACCTTAGAATTGTTTTGATTAAGAAGAAAGGAGTTTGATAAAATTGCCTCAATGTAGAGCCAGAAGGATGAGTGTGGAGAACCCAAAACCCTGTGTGGCTCTGTGGTTGAAGGTTAGATAGATGCCAGTTATTTGGAAAGAATTTTCTTTTCTGTATTTTCTCCTCCTGTGTTCTTTGCAGACCCTGATATTTTTCATTATGTCTGTTATGCTTCGAGTTCCCTTACAGTGAATTAAATCTTAAGGCTTTAAATTCTGTAATTTGGATCTGCTTTGAATTTTCAGCCATATCTGTCTTCATAAGCATTAATTATGTAGTATCTTAAAAGCTATAATAAAATATATATGGAAATACAGCTTAAAAGCTGTAATAAAATATGTATGGAAAAAGTAATGCAGGTATTATCAGGGGTAGTTTACTGAAGCCAGCTAAGAGCACATTGCATCCAGGGTTGCAAAATCATGTAGTGCCAAAAGTAAACTGGTTTATTCCCCCTCAGACTAATAACTTGCTATATGAGAAACAGGATTAAATTTTGTCTGTATTGAGAGGATATATAAATTATCTTCCTTCCTGTATTTTGGTTGTGAAAAGATACTCAGCTTTATAATGTCCCCCTGAAAATCTTGTATAAACCTAAGGGGTAAATTTCTAAAGCCCTTTGGATTTGCTGAAAGATGTGAAGGACAGAAACTGTGTTTCTGCCTCTACACAGACAGAACTCTAGTAAATAGTAGCAGGCTGGGTTTTTAGCTTGTTATGAACTCAAATTATCTCAGCAGTCTAGACAGTCATCTGAGGAAATGTTTCTTGCAGTTTAAATAGATATATATATTTAATTTTTTTTTTTTTCTAAGGGTAATGTATGAAACAGTTGTTTTTCCGACTTAGGTTAATAATTAGCAAGATTGCATTCAGCTCCAATGTCTGTGGTTTTCTTAGGGTTTCTGTTCTACTGAGGATGCCTTTTGCCTTTTTCCATGCCTTTCTAATTTACACAGGGGTTGGTTATGAAATATTTCCCCTCCTCATTTTGTGAGTCTGGCTGCTTTCTGAAAGCCTTGGCTTTTGCTGTGGGGAGTGACACTGAACTCCTGAGGTGGAGGCTGAGGGTGGAGTGTGCCCTTTACACTGTTCATCAATACTCTTTAAAGGGTGTCCTATCTTAAAATTACATCTTCCTCTTCACTGTTTCTGGGATTGAGTTCCTTTGAGGTTGAACTGAGTAGCAAAAACTTCATGGAGCAGGGAACCAAAAGCCTGTGGACAGTGTAATTCCAAGTTTACATCTTACAGTCCAGAAAAGCAGCATATTTTTGCACACACAGAGTAAGGTATTGGCTTCTTAATTCCTGGGATGTGAAAGAATTAAGAGCTTAATGTGCATCTGTCTGACTTTCCAGTATCCAAGTTGTGATGAGTAAGGTATTTTTGAAGGAGAAATGTGAGAGGAAGGAGCAGCAGGCAGCATGAAGAAGTTCCTTCACTACTTCAGATATGGTAGAGCAAAGATGTACAAACATCATCTTAGGGTAGTCGGTATAAACTGCTGAATCTTGCACAAGAACAAAAAAAGATTATTTTGCTTTTTTGTCTCCACGCACACTTTGCCCAGGGGTGATTCAGGCTGTAACTCCCTGCAATGCCTGATGATTAGTATTTCATTGTATTGTCAGATTGTGTGCTAAGAGTTGGGATTTCATTAGTCCCAGCTCAGGGGCCCTCTTTATATAATAGCAGGCCCTGTGGAAGCACAAGGAAATATATACATTTATACAAGGAGCTCCAACCAAACCAAAATTGGACATCTTGCTGGAACCAAAATTCGGGAGTACTTCTCTCCCAGGTTTTATTCTGTGCTTGAAATTTTGTATCAGCCAGTGTGTGATACTTCAGTTACACGTGGAAACGTTCTGTTCCAAGAAGTTTTTAAGGAAATACTTGAATTTTGGAAGGTGCTGAATTCCATAAATGACAAAAGCAAAGTATTTCCATGTTTCTCCATTTCTGTGCTTTTTTGTTGTGTGTGTGTGTACTTTTCAAAATGTTTTGTGTGAAGTATTAGAAGCATTTTCTTTAATGTTCAGATCAATTAGACAAAATTTCACTTTGTTTCAGAAATATTGTTGTTTATCTACTACTTTGCCATTTTCCCCCCATGTGCTTAAGTGTGTAAGAAGAAATTGCTTTTTAATTAAAAACAGATTTAAGATATACAGTTATTACTACACTAAGACTTTATCTGCTTTAAACTGTCATGATACCAAGTATATAAAAATGTCTGTGTGAACCATGGAGTTGTTGCTTTTGGAAAAGAGCTGCTGCTGCTGTTCCAGCCAGAGGAAAATGAGAATATGCTCAGAATGGACATGACAGAAATACTGGTGTAACCTGGAGTTTTGCTAAAAGCTACTAAGATCCCACAGATTTCTGCACTGAACCTGCTTTTCCTTCTTTCATTTACAGCTGCCCTCTACTTCCTTTTCAGCTCTCAAGTGTGTGTTGTTAAGTTGCCCAATCAGTCACAGGAGTTTGTGTGATGGGAAGTTTTGCATCACAGGAGCTGGTTAGAAAAGGTCTTGTGGGACCACTAGAACAGTAATAAAATTTCAACCTGAAAATGAAAGCTGTCAGCTATTTTGTAAAAACATCCAAACCTTCGTGATGTATTTAACATCAATGTTCAAAACCATTTTCCACTAAGCTGCTCTTCTTCTCTATTACATATGTAAACAAACTTTATAGATCACTTCAAGTAATGACTAAAGAACCTGCAGGGGATGTGTCTCAGCTTCAAGTTAGCAGCAATTTTAAATGTTTGAAAGACTTTTGTGATCATTGTTTAGGTTAATGATAAATGTGATGCTATTAAATATTTAATTGAGGGCTTTATACACAAGTTTCTTAGAAAAAGTCAAGGAAAGGAGGCTTTGATTTTACTATTCAGGTTTATAAGGACTCCTCAGTCTAAATAGCAGTACTGCCCACAGATTATTTTTTCCAAGAGAAATTGATAGCATTGCCAACTCCCTTTCATATTCCAAGAGACTCATTGTTCATTTCCAGCCAGCAGTCTTTTTTACCATAACTTTTTGGATGTCACCTTTGAAAAAAATTCTTTTGATTTATATCAAAGTACAATTAATCTACCTTCTTGTTACCTTTGAAATGTCCTTTATTGTGTACTCAGTGTTGGCAGCTAAGCATTTACTGTGAAAAAGCTCCCCAAATTTCCATATAAAGTTGATCAAAACATTGAAGGAAGATAAATTTTAGATAATATTTAATAAACACATGCACTTTGAAAATGTTTAAATAGCTTTTTGCATTACTGTGACTTATGATCTGCAGATGTTGGAATTGAGTAAGAAGAATAATATTTACATATGCATAAATTTCAGATTTGTGCTCTGAACCCAAGGACAGTTTTGAGTATTGCCAACCCTTTCATACTCACATGAAAAGTTTGTCAAGGAAAGCCCTGATCTCCCTTTCTTTAGAAGGTCTGGGCAGTGCTGTCATTTATCCAGAACCAGTGGGAGAACTGAGCATGCCTTACTCTTCCAGTCCTGATGGTAGGAATCCATGGAATACCATGGAATTTCTCCTTGCAGGAAGATGGAGCTTGACTACACTTTTATTTATCAAAGCATTCAGATTTCACATTGCAAAGGTGAAAATTCAGAGAGTTCCATTGAAAAATCTAGTCCGTAATCAACAAGCAGGTTCTGCAACAAGCAGCCAAAAGAATTTCAGATATCTGGAGACCTCTGAGTGTTAGCAGAAGTGATGGGGAAATTTGGCACCCATCAGAGTTGTAATAAAGGCAGTTGTTTCTCCATCTTGTTTTCCTGTTGGAGTAACTTCTGGCAAAATTCCTGGTAATGCTAACAGCATTTACTTCTTTCCAGCATTCAAGTCCCATGCACTAGGTGATTAATTTAATAATGCTGCTGTATGAAATGGATTTTTGAGATAATAATAAATAATAGTAATAATCTGTTTGCTGTACATGAGTCTTCAAGTGAGCTGATGGAAGCTGAACTTACTTATTTTGTCATCTATTCCTTCATATTTCTTAAATCTTCCTTAGGGGGGTGAGGTTCTGTAAAAAGTCCAGTGAAAGGCAAATTTGCTTTGTGATGAAGTCAAACACATTAATAAAGTATTAGATCTTGTCCTTTAATTGACAGGGGCTGTGAGGTCCTATCTCAGACACCTTTCTTTACTCACTCCTGATGTGATTCATGCTGATGAACATGCTTAATATTTTCAGTATTTGTTTTTAGTAATGGAAATATCAATCTTCTAAGTAGATTCTAGTTAAAAATGCTTGTTTCCAGATGCATTGCTCCCTTGTTTAGTTATGGTTCTGTGTTTGGTTTTTGGTTTTGTTTTGTTTTGTTTTTTTAATAAAAATTATGGAAGATACTTCACTGTTCCTTCCCGCTAAATCTTCCTAATGCTCACAAACATGAAATACAGTATTTGTGACAATGTGCTTTTCCCTTCTGCAGGCTGGGTGCAGGAGACTGGCACTGCACCCCTGTTGGATTTCTCACAGGAACAGTATTTTGGTATTGGGAGCTTTCATTTAAAATTTCAGTCTGTGCTTTCCCCCCGAAAGGAAACTCAGATTTTAATATTCTTCCAGATACCTTGCAATGGACATTCCAACATGTGTAGTTACCTTTTTACTTTTCTTCATGCCTCACTTTTTCACGTTACCTGGGAACAGATGGAATTTTTAAGGGCAGGAGTTGTGACAAAATTCAGTTAGAAATTGGATCCTTACATGTGTACCAAAATATTCTAATGTTTTGTCCTGAGTGACAGTGGGTGGTATTTGGGATGTTAAACATTGTGTTTCAGGTTTTTAGCTAGTGGGTGTTACACACAGAGGATAGATTATTCCATATCTGTTTACAGCAGGTTTTTTACACCTTCATCTGGATCATTTGTTTGGCCAGGGAAACAGGAAGAAAACTAAAATAGATGGATACTGAACCAAGACCAGAAGTCTCAACATTGCAACTCCTTGTCTCAGGCTCCTGTGAACTAGACTTTTTTAATTACAGGTAGAATTAGAATTTTGAAAAGGAATTAATGGAAAAAAATCCCAAGAACCATAAGAGTTGAATACATTCGAGAATACAAAACACACACTTTTATGACAGAATAGAAATGTTGCAGCATAGTTAAATATTCAAGTCCATGGTTTGAATTTTTTCTTGATGCCAGGAAAAGAATATTCCTTGATATAATTATACCAACAATTTGAATTGTTGATAAAGGTTGTCATTATTCAGGTCACTGCATACTGAATATAATTTTCTGAAGTTAAAAAACAAAACTGTATAACACATGTGCTGAAGATCACTTCGTTTCACCAAGGCAGTTACCCTTTCTAGAGTAACAAATGATTTATAACTTATGTTCAACATATGTTCTTTCTGGCAAAATTATTCCATCAGCAGTGCGGGCAAAGGAACAAATGAAGAACCACCTAAGAATAAGACAAGCAAACCCATATGGAAAAGATGATCGATTCATAAGTGGGAGTTTTTAAGGTCTGATCAGCCATTATAATAATATGATCTGACTGGCTGTGTGGAACAAATCCACAGCTTCATTTGAAGCTACAAAGTGTCTTCAAAATAGTATCTATTTTTATTTAATTTTCTTCCCACACGAAAAATTTACTGTGTGACTACAGATCTTTGTGTAAACAGCTGAATTTTACCAGTGACCTGAAGATGCTTGCCTTCACTTTGTATTTTAAAATCTTGTATTTTCCTCGAAGTGTAGAAGAGCAGTCACTAATTAGTCTCTTTTCCTTTGGGCTTCATGCTGGATAAACTGAACAAGTAAAGACTTTTAAAATGGGTGCACTTTTTATGAATAATATATTAAATTACGGTAGTATTTTAAAATACTAATATTACTATAAATAGTATTTTTTAATAGATACCATGCTGCAGGCTTATGCTGATAACATTGCTTGGTTACAGAATCTGAACATCAGATTAATGCATTTCCTGTTTATTAAGGCACCTATGCATAAGTGGTTTCCAGAGCATGTATTTTTATTTAATAGGATATAATAAGCAATAGGTGTATTGGTATCACTCCTTCTTGTACCTGACTCATATTCTCTTGAAACATGCTTTGTCTGGTTATATTCTCTAATCTTTCTATTTAACACACTCTCTGAACATTTTATTGGTAGTTTTGACAGAGTTTACACACAATCATTGTGTGTTTTATGGGAAGGTAGTGGAGCTCTCATACAATTCAGCTCTTGTTTGAGTTTTCAAGCTTAATTTCCTCTGATTGAATTCCAGGTGTCTTAATGGGGAATATCTCTGGCCAGGATATTCCTGTTGGTGACCAGTCATTAAACAGAGAAATACACTGTTTGAATTTCTACTTGTACTCTGCTTCCTTCATGATATCCAAAGATTGGTCCTACAAGAGATTGTATGTTGGAGAATTGCTGCTGTAAAAGTACAGTACTGTCCAGCAGAGCTGCTTGCTTCCTGAATAGGAATTGCTAAGTGAGCTGGGATGTCATGATTGTCAGACCTGCTGGATGCAAGTTTTGGGAATTTGAAGATATGTAATAGGTCATTATTTGATTTCACTATAGAGGGCGTTCACCCATGGAGAACTGAACTCTGAGTGTGTGGAGCAAGGACAGGGTGTTTTTTTTTATTATGTATTTATTTTACTAGAAGTGCCGTTTTTGTGGCTTGGTGGTCCCACGGGAAGCTTGGAGTGTAACTTTGAAGACTATTTTATATCAATTATCAAGAAATAGTAAAGTTTACAGGCTTTACTGAGTATTTAAGATCTTATAATCTTCTTTTATCATCAGGCATTTCTGTACTTGTGTACTTGGTTGACTTTCTTTAAAGTGAAAAGCCCAGCTGAAATTGACTACCAGGGTGTATAAATAAATGCAAAAGTCTTCCCTAGACTGATGCCAGGGTGACCCTTACCAAAAGAGGGAGAAAAACATTTATTTCTGTTTGAGCTTTCATTTTAAGAACCCAGGAAGCTTCGTATAACATCACACTGGAAAGACCATTTTTTTTTGCTTTCCAAAGCTGTCAAAGCTCTTATTTTTTCAGGGTGAAATATCAAGTTATAGAAAGCCAGGGTTATCCCATTTGCATCTTGGTTGTGAGAACAGCTGGACCCTAATGAAAGTGTGTGGAAAGAAGTGTGTTTGCATCCACATATTGGTATTGGAGCCTGCTCCTGGTAGGAAAAAAAAAAGAAGACGATGGAACAGCAGCTGGAGCAGCCAAAACCCCACTGTTGTGCCTTCTTTCATGTGACTGAGTCTGAGTAGAAGCTTTGCATTTTCTTCTTTTTTTCACCCCTCATTTCTTTTAAGAGTTTCCATAAGGATGTGAACTCTGGCTTAGAGCAACAAGCTGTTTCTTATTTATTCCTAGAGAATTGCAGTTAATTGTTGATCCCAGCTCGTATTGACTCATAACGTAAAAAAATTTTCTTCATACAGGTTCAGTGTTAATGAGCTAACTATTCACAGGAATTCTACCAGAAGTATATTTTCATATAGTTTCTATGCTTTATTCAGTATACTGCATACAGCTTGGATTGGTTGTATTGTCTCATGGTTTTCTTCTGAAAATAAGTGGTGGTTTGTCAATCAGCCTTCTGCTGGTAGCACTATTTTGCAATTCAGGCATTCCAGCAGGAATGATGATTTTGTGACTCTCTCTGGCATGCATCTTGATCAATGTGGAGTGAAAAAATGTGTGGCTACTGTGGTCTTCAGCTCCCTCCCATAAATCACCATGAAGTAGCTTAGAAGCAAGAAAACCAGTTTCCAGTCCTTTTTTGCTTAATTCGATCTCTTTTACTTGTTTGCTTGTTTATTTGTAAAAGTCTTTTGCTTAGAATGGTTTTCACTGGATACATTGTCAATGCTCAGGAGCAATTTTGTGTCCAGCTGCCTTTTGTTTAGTTGTATCTTCTTGAACGAAATAAATTGAATGATAACCTCATGAAAATTAGTACCTTCAATGGAAGGTGTCATGCAGCTTCTGCAAGCAGTGATGTAGCTTAAATTTCCATAGAATATAGGTATATTCCTATATGTATATATATGTATGTATATGAATATATGTGAATAAATAGAAATAAATATGAATATATATGAATATATATATGAATATATATGAATATTTTTTCTCATATTCTATGGAATATAGGTATCTACTGGATTACAAACCAATTCTTTCTGTAGCTACTAGTACAGTGCCTTGTATAATACACTGAACTTTCCTTTTTCCCCCCCCAGATTACAGGACAGGCCCGTGTTTCACACAGGTGAACAAGCAGATGTGCCAGGGCCAGCTGACAGGGATTGTGTGCACCAAGTCCCTGTGCTGTGCCACCGTGGGGAGGGCCTGGGGCCACCCCTGTGAGATGTGCCCTGCCCAGCCCCAGCCCTGCCGCCGTGGCTTCATCCCAAATATCCGCACTGGAGCCTGCCAAGGTGAGCTCTGACTGAAATTCTCAATGTGACAACTCTCACCTCTGATAGTCACCCTGAAAACCTGGCAGTGCCCTTGAAAGGTCGCTGTTTTCCTGGTCTGTGGTCTGTGTTTTATGATAAAATCTGGGTGTGCTTTGCTGCCTCCAGGTTTTTGCTGCTGGACCTAGAGAACAAAGCTTAAGTGTCTGGAAAAAGTGATTAATCAATACTAAGGAAAAATATTTGATGATGTTTTTCCTTGTGTGTTAGAGCTAGGCCTCTGCCTGTGTGCAGCAGTTTATGTTTTGCCATTTGTCCTGAAGTGATTAATATGTTTTAGACACTCTTTTCATAACAGTATCAGGAACAGAAACAGTGCACTGCAGAAGGGGTGCATGTTACAATCTCCAAGTTGTATGACTTGGCCACATACAAAGGGTCCTTGAAACTGCTCTGCCAGGCTGACCCTGACATAGCTTCTGGGGCTTCATTTGAATTATGTGAGAGATCAGTGGTGCTCTTTAGCACCCGTGCCCACAATAACTGTGTTTCCTTTTTCTGGCAGTATCTTCCCTGTGGCAAATAGTTTTTAAGTTACCCGTTTAACCAAGTTGCTAAATTCAGCTGGGGAGCATAGAAACAATGTGGTAGCCTACTTTGTGTCATGGGTAAACAAAGGAAGTTTGGACAGCCGTAATTTTTGCTACATTTTTGACATATAATTGCTAAATAGGAAGCTCGGGTTGTATTTATGTCAGCTGGGCTTAGCACACGAAGTTACAAGGTGATGGCAAGGCACAGATGAGAAAGGGGGTGACAGAATTTCTTTATTTCACAGAATCTTTGCCTTCCAGCAGTCGAGACATTTCCTTTTGAGCTCTGAGTACTGGTAGCTGCTCCTGACCTGAGCTCTGTGGTGTGAGCAGGTTGGTGTCTGCTCTGTCAGGAATTACCAGCCCACTTTGATGCAGGAAGGGGCTGGATGTGGCACTTTGTGCCTTTCCAAGCTCCACATCACGGCACAGAGCCTGTTGAAATAAGATCACAGAATCTCAGAATGGCTGGGGTTGGAAGGGACCTCTGGACATCATCCAGTCCAAGCCCTTGCCAGGGCAGAGTCACCCAGAGCAGGTGACACAGGAGTGTCCATGTGGTGTTGAAATGCCTCCAGACCCCCCTGGGCATCCTCTTCTGATGCTCTGCCATCCTCAATAGCAAGGTCAGAAAAAACCAAATGTTTTCTCTGAGGGTTTTAGAAGCAAACACATATTTGTTTGCTTTTCAGTGCTTTTCTTTCTGTTGAGGACATCAAATTTACAAAGATTTTGATGTAAAGGACACAAACCCCTTTGGTATTGAGTAAAACTACCTCTGTCATGTGTCAAATAGACCAAGCTCACTCAGTCCAAACTTGAGGTGTTTGGCATTTTTGAAGTGAATGCTTACATCAGTAGATAGCCAGGTTTGGGAGTTGATATGAACAACTCAAAATCAGTGGAAATTGCAAGCCTTGCTGCTGGAAAATGGGTCCTAATTTCAGTATGTATTAGATAGCTGAATTTGACAAAATGTAACTCTTAAGTAGGAAGTTGCTCCTACTCTGCAAAGGATTTGCATGATTCAATCTTAAATGGGTCTTTAGCACCTTTTGAGGGTTAATTATGTTTTCTTGGTAATGTTCTTGTATAGAACATTGTAGTAGTACTGTTAACTTCATTATTATCATGAACAGGTTTAAAAAAAATCCAGGAGAAGCAAAACCAAAATTCAAATTGGTTGTGCTTCCTTTTTTTTTTTGTTGTGTCCACACCCCGCCCCCCCCCAAAAAAAGTTTCTATTCAGTCATGTCTTAAACAGGAATTGTAGCTGTTCAGACATCCCTCATTCCAAGAATTCAGGCAGGAGGAACTTCAGTGTTCTGCTTGAATGAACTTTATTGCCACTGCTACATGGCCTTGGGAGCAGCATAGCGGCAGAAATCCTGTGTTGGATGTTCTCTCAGCTCCTCCCTGCATTCCTCAACAGTCCCATTTCCCACCTACACCCTTTCCCTGCAGACAGTTAATTTTTTGCTCTGAGGAGTAGAGTGGTCATGACTGAGTAGATTTTGAAAATGGGATGGTTCTTCTTCCTGCCTCTGGTGATGACATGGTTAAGTGCATTTAGCCATTACAGGAAATAAAATCCAAGAAAATCTGTTCTGTAGCAGGAGTACACTGTTTAAATGTTAAAGGCACTGAGGTAAACTGGACAAGAAAGAGAAGACAGGTGAAGGTTCAACTTCACAATGAAGAGTGATGATTTCTTTTTGTAATCTAGTGCTTGGTATTAATGTGTCTGAGTTACTGAAAATATTGACAGTGTTGTCTATAATCACATCCTGCTGTTGTGAAAATAATTATTAAAACAGGGAAAAAATAGCATAGTATTATTTCTGATGTGTGCAGTATTTCTGCTTTGTAGGATGCAGAGGAAGAACCAAGAGTTTTCCATTATATTAATGACTAATTCACCTTTTAGTTCCCACATGCCAGGTCAATTACAAAGAAACTCCCCATACATATTCCAGGCATAATTAAAGAGAGATTTTTAAATTTGGATAATTCTTGTCATTATAAATAAAAAACATCTTGTCATTATAAATAAAAAACATCTTGTCATTATAAATAAAAAACTCTCCAAAATTTGTGTCTAACATCTGAGTGGATTTTTTTTTCCCGAGCTTTTTGGTTTTTCAGAGTTTTTTTGAGAAACAGCCCACAGATCAGAAAGGGAAGGTGCATGTTTAAAGTTAGCTGTGCAAATCCCACGGCTGTTTTGCAGAGAAAGCTCTGCAAAAGCAGAAAATCTTTTTTCCCCTTACCAAATATTAGACTGTGAACACATGGAAACATTCTGCTTAATCTGTAACATATTGAACTTTTGTATATAGAACTGTATCTACAGAGTTATTAATCAAGTTTGCTGTTTATGGTAAAAAGTTTTTTGTGTTAATGTGGTTGAGGTTTAAAAGTGTGAGTAAGTGGATAATTAATAATGCTGAAACTCCTGTGTGGTTTAGCCTAACTGTCAAAGATACTTTAAAAAAAAAAAAAAAAAAAAAAAAGCTTCATTTCAATTTGTTTGTATTTTCAGAAAAAAAAATCTTATATCCTAAAACAACATTTAGGAAGCAATTGAAAATTATGCCATTTAAAATATGCTCTTTTAATAAAATCCTTTGTTCTTCTTGACTTTTCTCAGTCCTAAACCACAAATAATATATTAAAACAAACTTGGGTTATCAGCAAAAGGTGATATAGACAAAAAAACATGCTTCAGTCTTCTAGCACATATATATTTTTAAGCTGGGATTAAAGTTGCAACTGCTTGCTTTCTTAACAATTGAATATGATGTAAGTACACTTAAATATGATCTAAATATGATGTAAATATGATGCATTGCATCATTGGGATTGGCTCTTTAGGCTTCAGCAAAGCTCAATATCTATTTGCTGTCTTAAAAGAACTGAAAGAAATTAGTGGAATTGGTAGAGCTTAAAATTTAGTTCACCTCAGGCCTCCAGTGATACTTTCCCTGTTTCTGGGGGATGTTCTTTGCCATTAGTTCACTGCTCCTTTACATCTTTGACTTCTAAAGCCGTGTCAGACACACAATGGATTTTTAATAACTGATCTGCCGACACAGGAAACTTTAATTTAAGTGTTAATAATTGACAGAAGGCACGGGCACACTGTGTGATAAATGCATTTTGAGGCCCCAGGGTCAGAAGACAAACACCACGTGTTTTACTCCTTATGGAGCTGCAGGGTGGGCTGTGTATCAATAAATGCTGGAGTCATCTTCTCTCTAGATGTTGCTAAGCCATGTCAAGGTTCACAGAATCACAGAATAATTAGGGTTGCAAGGAATCTCTGGAGAGCACCCAGTCCAGCCCCCCACTCCTTAAAATACTTCAGATGTGAAATGTTTGATGTCCAAGTTAACAAGCAGCAAGCAATGGTTATCCAGGGGAAAAAAAAAGAAAAGAAAAAACAAAATTGAGAAATTCTATGCCATTTATGAAGTCCTTAATTCCATCTGCAGTCTGTTTCATTTTGGACATGGTAGTATGCTGGCTAAATCAGCATGGACTCAGGAGCTAAATGCAAACTTAGCAAATCTACTTAAACCCAAGTCCAATGGTTACCAAAAAAAACCCACCCCAAATCTGCCAAAAGTGCTTGCCTTCTTCCTGAACTATGAAAAATTTTACTTGCTTAAATGGAAAAACAGGTGACTGGACAAGGCAAATACCAAAGGTTTATCTATAGCATGAGCACCAGGAGGAGTAAAAACTGAAGAAGCACTATAATCCACAAACTCAGGTGGAATTTCAGTGCCTTATAAGGGCTTTGATCATCCAGCTGAAAGAGAGTGCCATATTCTTGCCAGATGTTACCTGGGGGCACCACACAGCTGGAGCAAACCGGTCCAGAAGATTCCTGAAAATCCTGGATGGTAATTTTGTGGTAGAGGTGCTAAGGGACCCAACCAGGAGAAACGTTGGATACTTTTGTATAAAAACGAACAGAAACATGGGGTGGTTTATGTGTAACCAAAAAACAGCAACAACAAAATTTGAAATGGAAGTAGAATTTACTGAAATGCAACATGAAGTTACTGAAAGTAACTTCTGTATCTTGTGTCAGGTAATGAGATCTGAGTATTTTTTTGTGTGTTTGCAGATGTTGATGAGTGCCAGGCTATCCCTGGAGTCTGCCAAGGAGGAAACTGTATTAATTCAGTAGGTTCATATGAGTGCAAGTGTCCTGTGGGCCACAAACAGAATGAGGCAACTCAAAAATGTGATGGTAAGTGATGCTCCAGAAGAACATACCTAAAAAGGAGTTGTGCAGAGCATTAGGGCACTTTGATAATAAACATTATTAAATAGCTGAATAGTTGTAGTGTCTGATCTGGACAGGCATAGCATCACTGAGCTGTGCTTTTTGTTTCTACTTTGCAGCATCCCATCTTTTCTACTTGGCTGTTTCTATTTTGCATTGCATGTTTTCTTCTGACTTTTGTGGGTAAAGACAGTGTTTATTCTCCTTGAAAATTTTGAACTGTTGCTAAAAACTGTGTGTAACATATAACTGCTTCTGAGTTATTAGGATTTTCTTTGTTTTCTAAAAGATACATTCTAGTTCAGGTAGATTTTTTTGGCCTGGTGACTACAGAGTGAAAGCAAATGTGGCAGTTTTGATGAGTCTGGGTAAGTGAAAAATAGCAAAGAAATGCCCTTCTCTTTCAGATGAAAAATTAAGAAGACCACCTCTAGTAAGTGTAGTTTAATAAACATAGACCATATTTACTTAGTAAACATGTAGATGCAATTAAGAACAGCAATTCCTTATAATTTAAAATAATGTGAAAGAAAATTGCTGAGTTTTTGTGAATTTGCTGAAGACTTGACTGATTTCAGTGACTTTCTCAGGCCTTTGAAAGACACCAGAACTCTCAGATTTCATCTCAGCCAATGGGTGCTTTCACATTTAAGTTGTGCTGATAGGAGAATTTTGTCATTAAAGGCTTTGATCTGTTAATTTGCTGGCAGTTTATGTATGGTACTAAATTACATTGTGCTCAGTATTCAGTTACAAACAAATACATTGTTTGTAGCCAGTTTTGGACATCCCCTCAGAGTTTTGCTGAGATTTACCTACATAAAAACATTCACAGAAAAATAATACAATCAGTTTAAAAATCATGTCTTTTCAGTGCAAATGTTGCTTCTGGTGTTGTTGCAAGTAATACCTAAGTAAAAAGATTTATTAAATAATTCCAAAGGTATTTTTTCTGGTCCTGTCCTCCACATTCTTCTGTTTTACTGTGGTTTGGTTTTTTTGTGTTGACCAGTTTTAATTTCTACTCAACACCTGACAGGGGAGGGAGCAGGCAGGTATGTAGACACTCATGGTTGAAAAGGAGCAACTAAAGTCAGAAAGTCCCTGAAAACTTGAAAAATCGTATTGGGAAATTACACATTTGCCATGGAAATTGGTATGTTTGTCCCTGACCTCCTGGTATCAGCACATGGGGGTTGCATTTGATATAAAGGGTAGGGTGAAAGAGAAGAGAGAGAGACAGGGAGGAAGGAAGGGATAAAAAGAAAGAGAAAAAGAAGGAAGAAAAGGAAAAAGAGAGAGAGGGGGGGAAAAGGTTCCTTGCATTGGCTTTCTACACAAATTAGTACAAAAGGTCCTTTATTGGTCTATTGGTCTTTATTGGTCTTGATTTTTACCCACAGGTTATTAACCTGATTGTGGCTGTTTCTCAGAATCAGGTCTTATCTATCTATCCATGCCTATAATCCTTCTTTTTTTTTTTTTTTTTTTTTTTTTTTTTTTTTTTTTTTTTTTGTTAGAAGTGCACTTGGTTTTTTGATTCTCTTAACTGGGGTCCTTTTGATGCCAAAAGAATTTACTCAGAGACATGTTTCTTTTGAAAACAGTACTTAGAGCATTATTTTCATTCTGTTTTAACTGTCTAAAGCTTTAATTGTTGAAAATGTTATTCTCCTTGATAGTATCCACAGGAAAAGGTGACTGTATTTTTAACATAGATCTTCTTAAAAACCTGTGGTGCTTATGGGACCACGCATAGTAGAAGTGAAACATTATCTGCAGCCTGATTTTGCTGTTATTTCATGGTTCACTAATGAACAGGTCTTCATTTCCTGTTTTGGCAGCCTGCTGCAGAACAGGTCATATGTTCTGGCTTTTTGTCTTTTAAGCCCTGCTGCTTGTGTCCATGGCAAAAGTTAAATTTTAATTAGTCCTTGGTCACAGCTTCTCTAGTCAGGTAATTCCCCAAATTAGGCAAATTACAGCCCTCTCCTCACAGTTTGTGCCATCTTTTCTGGGGAAGAAAGACATTGTGAAACTTCACAGCCAAGGTGGCAATGCCAAAATTTTACCAGGACAATACCATGCTTACATCACTCTAACAATGGAGCAGGGAATGAAAGATAAGCCATGGTTCTGTTCTGGCTTTTTTCCACTTGTATGGTTAATTAAGTGTTCCTAATCTGTCAGGGTTAAATTTATTGTAAAAAATTATAGCCAATCCTTCAAACAATTGCACTGTCAGTTAGTAGGACTGAGTGAAGTTACATTTTTTATATATATATATATATAAAATATATATGTGTCTGTGTGTCTGTGGATGTGGGTTGGGCCATTGGGAAGAATGTAAGGAACTGGTGTCCTGTAAGTTAACAGAACCTGTGTACAGAGACATTATTCAATAGAAACTGCATTATTTTAATGAGGTTTTTTTTTGTCTCAAACATTGATGTGGTATGGAGTATTCTGCTCACTCCTTTCCCTCTTCTAGGTATGGAAAAGCAGATAAAATGTTATTTTTACTGGCTACAAAGGACAAGATCCAAGTTAGAGTCAGTAACAGTCAAGGCTCCAGTGCTCAGAGGCTGGAATCTTGTGATAATTGTTCAGACCCTCTTTACTATAACAGCAATTTTCCTACTTAAGGAGGAGGGATTTGAGATCCCCTGTGTACCCTCTGCCCTTGAGCACCCAGACGTATTTTGTGGGTTAGGGGTTTTTTCCCTCCTGTTTCTCTTCCTGGAAACAACAGCACTTGTTAGAATAAATAAGAATGTCCATTTTGTGCTTTTTGTACCCATAATAGATGAAAAAATTCGGGAAAGACTGTTACAGGGATTGTACCAAATTCCAGATATCCATTACACCAATGCAGTGCTTTAGCTAAAAAAAAAAGAAAACTCCAAACCCTCCTTTTTATTTTTTTGCCTAAAAGTTTTGGTCTACAATATACTGAGTTTTCTTCAATATACTGATGAATGAAATGCTGTTCATTTTTAGGATGTTATTATCTCCCAGAGTTAGTGGACTTTGTGTTATTCAGAGATGAATTAAATTTAGAGAAACTTTCAATTATGATTGCTGCTTTACAAAAGGGGTGGAGTACTGCTTATTGTGTTCCAGGGATCTAATAAATGTGTTCTACTCACTCTTCTCAAATAGCAGATAAATCATACTCGTTACATAGATGTAGTAATGACACCCTTTAGAGTTTAAGGTATTCTAAAGAGGTAGGATGCCTCTATTGCTCTTCCAAAAAGGTATGTTACTATGTACTGTTGATATCAAAAGGTTAAAACTATATGAAACAGGGTAAGGCCTTTAAAAAAAAACAACAAAAAACCAAAAAAACAGTGGCACCAAAATGAAAAGAAGCCCTTAAAAGAAATAGTTATATTTCAGATTTTCCTGTTTCTATGTGTAATTTCATTAGTCTGTATGCTATTCAGACTTGGTCCTACCAGGTATTACTACGTTCTAATATTATTTTCTAGATTAAAACTATTTTCAAGGAACCCTTTCCCAGAATTTGGCAGTTGAGAGCCCCATTTCTGGTACATGTAACTCAGTCATTTATAAAACCTTGCTTTCCCTAGCAGTAAAAGCCATGAATTCTGAATTGCAGGTAGCCAGGCTGAGTCTTCTTGGCAGAAACTCACTGGGTAATGAGCCTGAAAAATTTTTGTTACACATTTAAATTGTTTCTCACGTTGAGACTGGCTGTCCCATCCTGTGTGCAGCACTGGAACCATTCATGCCACCAGTCTTCTTCACCTTTAACACAGCATCTCCTCTTATATTTGGAGCCTTTTCCCTGAGACCATTAATTTATGTATTTTGAAGGGGAAAAGGGAAAAAATGAGTAACCTTTTCAACCAGCCTCACTAAAAATAGCCCTTCCTTAGGTGAAGTTTCAGAATTTCCAGTCAGAGGTAATAGCCACATTTTGAAATAATTGCGCCTGCAACAACCAGGGAGGAGGAAAGAGAGACAGAGATTTGGCTCAAAAACCAGTGAAACAAAAAACCAATTCCTTGTAACTGCTCCAGTAAGTTAAATTAATTACTCTTCCACCAGAGTTCTCTATGTTGATTGGTTTTTCTGTCCACATGCAGAAGAACGTGGAGTCTTCCTCCCACTCTGATCACTGCCTAGATTTCAGGAAGGTGCTTTTTCACCTTCACAGCTTCCTGTCATTCTTGGACAAGAGCCCTGGACAGCGTTAAACTCCCTTACATGTACCCAGCTGGGAAGGATGCTCTGAGTCCTGCAGCTTTCCAGAGGTGGCAAAAAACTTCCTTCATCTGCCTTTCACTTGCCAGCTACAAACGGGCTTTGCACTGTTGGACCACTGGCTTGAAAATTTGGCAGCCCCTCGTTAGACACAGCAGCTCATTTATCAGCATGGTGGCCCCTCACTTTATAGATATTTACACACAAAAACTGCCTCGGAGTTCAAGTGGAACCTTGCTGCTCGTGGTTGGCAGAAACGTTTGGGTGGATCCAAAGTTTTGCTTGTGTTTGAAGGGCTTGGCCAAAATTATTTCTTACAGTTGGAATTGTTAGGGGGCCAGAAAGTAGTGGGGTCTCATGAGCAGTGTTTGTGTAGTCACAGGAAGCCCAGAGATGTCCTGGCTGGCTGTTGTGCCATCCTTCTCCCTCCAGCCTGAAAGCAGGATGTGTGTTTTGGCATTCCAGCCGTTCTGTGCTTCCCAGAGGTGGCACTGAGTCATCCAGGAGGAGGAAATCTCAGCCTGCTCTCGTGTACTCTGTGACTGGAAGTGTTAAACACCCAGTGCATGTATAAGGAAAACCTCCAACAGGTGGCAAACAAAACTATTTTCAGTAAGCAGGAACCAGAGTTGAATAACAACTTGATTCAGAGTTGAATAACAACTTGATTTCAGGAAAGCTCTCTTTCCCTCTTTTTAATGCAATACAAGTGCTCTGCTAATTATCCCATGTCCTTTCCTTTTTGGGTAGATATTGATGAATGCAGCGTCATCCCGGGGATTTGTGAGGGTGGCGTTTGCTCCAACACTGTGGGGAGTTATTTCTGCATCTGCCCACGGGGTTTTGTCACATCTGTGGATGGATCCTGCACTCCTGGTAGGTGTTCCAGCCATCTGGCACTTCACCCCTGCCCTAGGGCCTCACTCTGTTGTCCAAGCAAACATAGGAATTGTTAATTGTATTTTTTTATTGAATCTGCATCTGATGAGCCCAAAAGTTAAGCTCACTTTGGTTTTAAAGGAGCAAACATTTATCCCTACTTGGTGCTTCAAATCCCATCTCCCATCCAAATTAGGTTAATTTAAGCTTCAGTGGTCAACATGAAGCACAAAAATAAACTCAAAAGGCATTAAGTAGCATTTGCTGATGTGCCACCTATTTGTCAGAAACAGATAATGAAGCAAACCAAGTGTTGGATTTCAATAGATTACACCTTTTACAGGACAGTTTATTTGATAGCTATCCCTACATTATAGAAACCCGTTTTGCTTATTTCCACATGTGTTGATTTCTTATATATAGGTGCATGTGTCAAGTATGTGGTTTAAACCATTAATCAATTAACTATAAATTCTGCATACCACGTGTAAAAAACCTTAACAATTGCCAGCAGTAATGTATTTTATAGATCTCATGTGGTTCTTCTTAATTCAGATATCTCAAAGCTCTGTGTTCTCATACTGGGGAGGGGATAGGAATTCTGAAGGGGTTTCTGACTTGTGGATGAATGATGTAACCAAGTAGCAGCACAAGACCTACAAGTTATTTAAAATTTATAATTTTTTAAAAAACAATATAGCCACCTTCTGTTCTTGAGGTTCCTCTGAGGAGTGCCAATTTGAAATACATTATGGCTAGGCTCAGGAGTACTGAAAACCTCTGATTTCCAATATGATAACAATTTCTGTGGATTTTGTCATGTTTTACAATTTGATTTTTAAAGTCAGCTCCCTAAACCTGACTGCTGCAGAAAAATCACGTGCCCTAATCTGACAATAAAAGATCCTCTGCCCTTGAAGGAGAGTAGTTTTCACATGGCATTACTAAATATTCTGTTGTATTTTCAATCAACTGAGCAGAGCAGACTGCGTAGCATTTTTTCAGTTAGATACATCTAAACTAAGGAAAAAATTCATTAAATGAATTTATTGATGCTTCTGTTGCTACATGAAGTATCTCAGGTTTTGGCATAATAAGGTTTTTAATATATATAAATATATCTAGTTTTTGTTTGTATTGCTTTGTGTTTTTCATGTCATCCATATTTCCTGTTGGATTGAGCAGACTTTAGGGTTGAATGGTGGATTAATGCAAGGCTAATGCCACTGCACCTGTGTGATCCTGCAGTAAACCCAATGTGGAATACCTGGGTCAGATAATTACTGGGTGCAGTTTGGATGTTGTGGGGGTTTTTGGTTGGTTGGTTGGTTAGTTTTGGTTTTCTTTTTTTTTAATACAACTTGTAAAGCACTTTCATCCTTACCTCAGGTGAACAGTGAAGGTAGCTTTGAGAGCTCATGTTGGTGCCTTTTTCTCTGGCTCTAAAAATATGAGTCAGACACAATAAAGGTGATAAAAAGGGTACCTTTATATGAGGATCCTCAAGTACACGAATTCATCAGGTAGAAAAAGCAGAAGTTGCACACCCCATGTAATACGTGTACAATTTTTACATTACGAATTCGCATATCTAACAAGAACCCCCCCAATTAGGAACCTGCCTGGTGAACACTCCCCTGGTTCTAGCACCTTCTGGAACCCCTTAGGATGAAATTCAGGCCCTGTTTACAGAAGTCTGTCTTGGAAAGCTGGTTTCAGCCTTGGTTTTTAAGGAGAACCAAGATACCACAGGGATCCTGGAATTTGTTTTGCTGAGGAAAATGCTGAAGCTAAGCTACAATATGAGGCTACAAAGCTACAAGTATATGTTTAAAGGGTACAGAGATTATATAAAAGAAAGAAGGGTAAAACCAAAAAGGCATCATCAGTGACAGGGATTTTGGTTTTCTGTTTTTGCCTTGGCTGGCAGATCAGAGAGCAAGCAGCTGTTTCTCCAGCTCTGCCAGCGGCCGCTGCGCGCAGGAGCTGCCCGGGAGGTTCACCAGAAGGCAGTGCTGCTGTGAGTCTGGCCACTGCTGGGCCAGTGGCTCTGTCCCAGAGGTGTGTCCTGTCAGAGGATCTGGTGAGTGCCCTGCTGGTTTGGCTGGCTTATTTTCTCCTTCTTCTTGCTGTTCATCCCGCTTTGGATGGAGGTCACTGGGGTGTTTTAAACTGCTTTAAAATGTAGGCTAAACAGAACAAAAGAAGGTCATGGACTGCATTATTATTAATTTCCGTGGTTTTAATACTGATATTACCATCTGTTAACCATTTTTCTTTTTGGTCCATGGTTGTTTGGCACTTGTTTCTTTAATGTCCTTTTGTTGACTTTGGAAATAGTTTTTGGGAAATGGGAAAGGTTTTGTGGTTAGGCTCAAAGAGGAAATGACTCTTAGGGTCCATAGTTAATTTTGATTTAAAGAAACAGCTGCTCTCTTGTTCTATTGCATTTTGGGTTACTTTGAGCTAGAATGCACCAGTTTTTAAGTTGTTCTTTCAGTTCTGCTCAGAGAAAAATAGTGCAGCTCCCAAGTGAAAGGTATTTTCTTTATCAACACCTCTGAGAAGCCAGGGAGTTACAGTGCTGCTGTCAACACACCAACAAGACGCTGTCAACAAATACTTGAACAAATATTCTCAAATTTCAGCATTCCTTTTTTGTCATTTATAAGTGTCCTTCCTCAAGCCACACCTGACACGACCAAGTGAGGTTCGGGGTGGCGGGAGGGACTGGAAGACGCGGCACATAGGAGATGAGGAGTTGCCATCCTGGTTTTTGTAGCACACAGGGAGAAGCTGTGCCTTCCTTTTGAGCTGGCTGTGAGAGGCTGACCTGCTCTGTGCTTCTCTGTCCCCTCCGTGTGACAGATGAGCACCGCAGGCTGTGCGTGGACGGTGTCCCTGCCCGAGGCGGCTCCCGGCGCGGTGGAGGAGCAGGGAACGGGTTCCTGCCCGGGGGCAATGGAAACGGCTTTGGAGCAAGAGGAGCAGGGTTCATCCCCATCCCGGGAAGCAACGGATTCTCCCCAGCTGTGGGGGGAGCAGGGGTAGGAGCAGGTGGTCACAGCCCCGCTGGAAGTGGCCCGATCATTACAGGGCTGAGTAAGTGCCTGCATTCTGACTTGTTTCACTCTTTTTTTTTTTCTTTTTTTTTTTCTTTTTACGCTGCTCCATCTGTTTTTCCTTTATTTTTACTGCTCAGTCTGGATATGGTATGGTGTTCTTAACACTTTAAAAAAATGATTTTGCCATTCAAGCACGTTTTGAACACCTCAGCTGATACATCAGGAAGTTCAGGAGCCCTTTTTTCAACAAGAGTTCAAAGGTAGAGGTTTTTGCTTGACTTCAGTTACAGAGTCCCTGAGCCTGTGTTGTCCCTGTTGAGGTGTCTTTGTCAGCGCTAATAAAACTCCAGATTTCTAAGTGTTTTCAAAAAAACCACTGGGGTTTAAAACAAACTGTCTTCTGTATTTTCTCTTCCAACTGTAAAACCTACTTACTCTGCAGAAACACTGCCTTGGCTGAAAGCCCAAGGTGAATAATTTTCTGGCAGAAGGCTCGTGGATGTAAACATTGCTCATGACATGTGTAAACACATCCCTGGATCACAACCATAGAGTTCATAAAATGTAAGAAGTATTATTAAGACAGGTACACAAAAATTGCTTTAACTTTCACACAAATGGTGGTTTATCCATGAGTTCACTGACAGGCTCATCAGGCTATAGACAGAAATGGTAAATCATACTTAAGAATGCTTGTCTAATGCATTTTTTAATTTCCAGGAGCTGCTTGTTGTTGTTAGTTTACTGTCAGGTCATCAGATGATGGTTTGAGAAATGGTATTTTATGTGTCTGTGCACCTGATAACATCCTTTCTGAAGCCAAGTATAATATTCATATTTACTTCCATTTGAAGATCTGAATATTCACCTCTCATTCTGATTTCTTTATATTAGCAATACTCAACCAGACAATAGACAACTGCAAGCACCATCCCAACCTTTGCTTGAATGGACGTTGTATACCAACCCCCTCTAGTTACAGATGTGAATGCAACATGGGATATAAGCAGGATGCAAATGGGGATTGTATTGGTGAGTGCACATTTCAAAATCCATTATTCTAAGATTCTTCAGCTTAAAATCCGGGTTTTTTTACAAAAAGAAATTGTATTAATTTTAATGATACTCTTCAGAGAGAGTGCAAAGACCATGGTGTTAGTTACACAAGAATATTTTTCATTTTCTGTGAGAGCTCTCTCCTTACTTACCAAGAAAAAAAAATCTTGAATTGCAAATATTGGTATTGAGTATTCCTATTCCTGTACTTAAAGTCTACTGCACATTTTTGACACGTTCATTAAAGTCAGTTCTGCTTCATTTTTTTTAGGCTCACAAAGCTCCACTTTGGGATGTAGGGTTGTTATGAGGATGATGAAGGGTAGAATTTATGTTTTGCCTCCTCATAAGAATTAGTGGCAATTTAAAAGATACCAAATAACTTAAAAATTGCATTAATTAACTTCTGGTTAAATTTGCATTTCAGATGAAAATACAGAATGCTAACTTCATATAACAAGAACTGAATTTGGGATCCTATACTTTAATTCAATCACTGTGGACCCTTTCAGTGTCCAAAACTCATCAGTTATTTCAGAGAAAATACAAGATTTGGGGGTTCTTGTGGGGTGGTTGTGTGGAGAAGAACCCCATATGCAGGATAAATTGATTAATGTATAGGATCCTAAATAAAAAGTTATGGTTATATTTTGGATGGAACCTTTGATTACTGAGTCTTCATAAAGAAGCTGAGATCTGTGCATGAAAAATATCAAACACAAGAGCTTGTTAGCAATAGGCTTGGCTCAAAGTAAGTGTGGGTTTAGAATCAATTTCTGATGTGCCTGTGGATTGCAGACACAATCTGAGTTTAGCTGTGCTCTTGCATCAGAGAGGTTGGTTGTACCTGCACCAATACTGGCCACTGTACACCCTCATTTTAAGAAAACTCAATTAACAGGGATTCCACCACTTTTCCAAGCCATTGCACTGCTTCCATAGTCAAATATCCAGAAAGTTTTCAGAACATCTAATCTAAATTAAACCCTACATTTGCAAAAGAATTCAGCTTATTGTTGTTACTTGTCTTATCCTCACTATACAAGGAAAGCAGTTCAGTACCTTCTTCATTTCACTTTTTTGTACTTGAAGGTTGATATAGTTCTTCTTCCCAGCTGTCCCTTATGATATAGTGAGCCTGAATTTTTTAGCTTTTTTATTTGGGTGAGAGTATTCTGTACCTCTGATCTCTGATTGGGAAGTTCAAAGGGCTTAATCTCTTGCTGCATCCTTGGGTCTCAGGAGCCATAATCACATTTTGGGTGGGGAGTAGGAGTTTTGTGATGTTTGTCTTGCATGGCTGTTCTTTATAGAGTATGAGAACCCTGTCTCATTTGTTACAGCTCTAGATTTTGTATCACTGAAATCATTAATATTTCAAACTCTGGTGGACCTTGACACTCAAGGTCTATCTGGCACCTTGGATTGTCTTACCTTTTTAAAATCTGGTTCACATCTTGTATTCATATTTTTGTTACTCACAGGTCAAGCTGAAAATAACACCCAAAGCACATAGGTTGTAGCAAGTAGAGCTATATGAACTTAATAAAACTTAAGTTTTTTAGTTTTTCAGTTGTCATTGGAGTATGGCAATAATCTGTGGTTTTAAACCCCATCAGCTTTACATATCTGGGTGCTGGGACATAAAAATACAATGTGTTCTTGATGATGTGTCTTTCATTCTGTCCCTGTCTCTTCTGTGGGGTCACCCTGCAGGACACTTGCTTGGCAGTTCCCCTTCTACTCCAGGCTTGTGATAATACTGAAGTTGTATTAAATTTTCATTTTGGGGTCTGAGTGCCTGTGAAAACTTTGAGGTTAAGTTGAAAGATGCATTGGGAAAAAAACCAAAAAATTGACCTGATTAATTCTCTAGTGTACAGGTATGTGCCCAGTAAAAATGTGTATTCACTTAAGGAACTTAATCTTGACTTTGCAATGCTTACCTCAGCATGAAAGGGTAGACTGAAAACAGAGAGAATTTTGGATGCATTGGGATCAAAACAAGAATTTCAATTGGTTTAACAAAAGCTGAAGGTGCAGTGCCAGCTACTGTGCTGTCCCACGTTGAAAGCATGGGAAAAGACCCCCAAAATGGCTTCAAAAACTTTCAGTGTCATTCTGCCCATTTTTTTCTTGCATGAAATAAATCAGTCATTACTAATTTCAGCTCTGCAGTGGTTTGCCTTTTCAGTAGCTGCTTGACTTCAGATATTTTATAAGAGAGTGAGCTTTATGAATTATAAATAACTCCATGAACTCTATAAATAATACAGCTTTGTTTCACTGTTATTCTCTGATTGTATTATAAAGAAGTAGCCAAAATAACTTAAGCTCCCCCCTGAATCTGGGATTTGTGAACAGTAGTTGCTGCAAATCACACAGAAAGTTCCTTGGAAATATAGGTAGGAACTTAACTGCAAGGATTTAATGTGTGTCCTGATATATATTAAATGAATTTAAAGGCTTGCTTGAATCTCATTTGAATATTTACCTTATTACTGAAAGGTCTTGGGGCATTGGAAATAGGGTTAATGGCACATAAATGAACAATATTTCTGTACTTCTCTGTCTGCCTGCTCCCAAAGCAATAAATTAAGAATCCAGAAATGGTTATATATCTTCCCATAGAGTTAAATAAAAGTTGTTTTCAAGACTGATCCAGCCAAGCCACAAAACTATGGTGTTACTTATTGTTCTCTGACCTAAACTTGCATTATGCTGTTCTCACAACAGAACATGCCTGATGGGCCAAGGACCATGAGTGTCCTAAGTGGTCTGACTCTTAATGGTCAGTCCTTTTCTCCAAAATAGACAGCTTTCATTTTATTACCTTTCCTTATTCATTTCTGTTTATCAAAACTCTGGATAAAACTGTAGAGACTTTTAAAAAAGTGGGTGCAAACCTGTGGGTGTGCTGTGTTGAATTTTAGTTGTGTTGTCAATAAAAATAGCCCTATTTAAAATTTTGTAATTTGTCTCCACATTCATTGCAGTAAGTCTTTTAAGGGGAGTTTTGGATGTTTCCTACAGTGCCTGGGAGAGTTCTGACAATTGTTAGAGATTAAAAACTGAAAAGTGGAGATGTGTGTGAGGCAAGTGCTGAAAGAGAAATATTTGACATTGAAGGGGGTATGCTGTGAGGCAGAATAAAAGTGTTAAATATCTCTGTCTCAGATGTTTCCTCTTTATACTGCTGGAATATGCATGCTTTCAATGCAAACCCAAAGCCAGCAACTCCTTTATATTAACATACATTTGCCATTTCCCTCAGTTATCAAGAGCTCATAAAAATAAAAGCATCTTAAGATGCATATTTCATGTGGAAGTCATGTGATGCACATGGCTTTGGAAGGATTTTCAAAGCTTAAGTCAGCTGTTTCACAGAGAACCTGCACTCCTGCTGAAGAGTTTATAAACTTATAGACAGATCCTTTCTAGCATGAACATGGGCTTTTTTTTTAAGAAAATTGAAGCCTGTAATAGAGAAGTTCCTAAATGTCATTCTCTGCAGGAAAACTAAACAAAATAGATGAGTGCTGTATCAAGTAATTTTTAAGTTTCCCTCCATATTCCCTTTTAATAAAGCAAGATATAAATTCATTTGAATTAGGGCACTTGACAAAAAATTATTGTCAAGATATGATTCAGAGTTTGATGTTCTGTTGGTAGCTGAGGAGTTTGCTCTGAAGGGATCCAATCCTCCTTGACCCCTTCCCATATCAGCTGAGCCCTGAGGACAAATCACCTCCTGTGAAAAACCCTTCCACTCATGGCAAAGAGCATCCCAACACCCAGGCATGCAGAGACTGGCACTCTGAAAATTCAGTTTCCTCTGCATTTAACACCCTGAATTCCTCTTTTCTTTGTCTTGTCTCAATTCTTGTGGTTTTACTGCAGTGGTGGTGAGATCAGCTGGTATGCAAATGTGAATGAGCTAATTACTTGTGAGGGGAGGTATTTGATTCTTCCATTTGTTTTTCCTTTATTGATTTAACTGTTTGCACAGGTTGTATCAGGGTACCAAGAGGGCTGTAAACCTGGCCATTATATCAGTGACTTGTGTAAACATAGATTTCTTCGTTTAAACATTGTGTTAATTAACACAGTAATTGCTGTTAAATATGGGTCCTATTTATGAATAAATTAGAACAAAACTAACCTTTTGCCATCTTTCATAGTGAACTTATTAGTGGAACAGCACTTTCTAGAAAGTACACATAAATACTATTTCGATTTCTTGTTGCATCCTAGTATTCTCAAGAGGTAACGAGCTAAGCTCTAGAACCAGACTTGATAAGGAGTGAGTGGAAATGTTCACGAAAATTGCCCTGGGATTTTCCTGGTATTTCTGGAAGCAGGCACTGAAAAATGAATGGGAAATTCATCATTGTTAGGAACTGATCAGCAGTTCAGAGCTTCAGAGCTTCTTATGGCAGCTTTCAGCCAGATGCCAGAAACTCCTGAGAATCACCACTGGCTTTGTGGTGTTAGAAGCCTGCCTAAATGAAGAGATGAGTAATGACAAATACATTGTAAATAAAATGAAGGGTCTGGCTGGAGGAAGAAGTCAGGTTAGCAAAAGTCGCTGATAGAGAGAGGGGGGGATTTCATCAAGGGATCCCTTTGTCACCTGTAAATTGAGCTCTAACAGGGAGTAGCTGCTTAGGTCATCCTTGAGGAGCTGCAGTGGGGACTGGGCCAGCAGTCCTGCCCTGCCAGACCAGTGGGATACACCCACTCTGCTCCCTGGATCACAGTGGGCAAGGGTCCTGGAGGGCTTACAGAAATGTAATGGGGAGAACTATTGATGTTATTTTACATCTGGGAATAGCTGTTGTGAGCCAAAGACAGGTCTCACTCACTGGTAACTACTGGATATAGAATTTGGGAAGGGTTCTTGAAAAGAACTGTTGAAGGTTTCAGGGCCTCATGTCAAATAAGAGTTACTTTTGAGCAGTTAGCTGACATTTAAATTGGTTAAAATGTGTTTGGTTGCACCAAAATACCCAACACTTTTGGAAAGGAGAGTAAGGTACATTACAGAAAAGGGTTAGGTTAAATCTGGCATTACTCAGTGCAAAGACTGGGGCTGAGGATGCAGTGGGGCATAAAAAATTGAGATGTGTGCACAGACTGTGGTCTCATTAAGAATTCCTCCTGCTGGTGCGCAGCCCCCTCCTCACTTTTTTACAACAAACTTGATATAATAGGGGTAGTTTTTATATGCCATGGTTTGCTCTCATTTTAAAGTGCCTATTTTGATTAGTACTGGTTTTATTGTGAAGGAGCATAAATGGCCATTGAGTTAAATGAAACTGTTTTGCATTAAGTCAACCATTAAGGCAACCATCAGGTCTCAAAATCCCCAAGAAGATTATTTTTCTGTTGTCCCTCAAGATGCTTACAAATGATGCAGTAGCCACTTCCCTTCTTAAAAATGCCTGCCTAGCTGAACCAAGAACAGCCCCATGTTCCTAGCAAAGCAGTGATTTTGCACCAAGAACAGGCTTTAGTGTTCAGCACTTGGCTGCCAGTTACCATCTTTTTCACTCAGAAGCTTGCAGACTTGGGGGAAAAAGAAGCTGTAGTCGTTGTGGAGTCACTAATGCTTCTCTGTGCTGCCACCAGATGTTGATGAGTGCACATCAAACCCCTGCTCCAATGGGGACTGTGTCAACACACCTGGTTCCTATTACTGCAAGTGCCACTCAGGTTTCCAGAGAACTCCTACCAAGCAAGCCTGCATTGGTAAGAAAACTGCTCCACATCTGCTGGCATTGCAGATGTTCTGACCCCTTGCATCAGACTGTGTCTGAATTTAAAAGATAGGAGTGCAATTTCAGTAAATCCCAATGTGAGATCAATCAGCATTCCAGATCTGGGCTGCTGCCTCATTTGTTCTGTTTTTGTCTTTTAATATTTATCCATTATTCTGGAATATACATCCAGCGAATTTCCCAGATGGGAGTTCTTAAAAAAAAAAAAAAATTTGAATGACAGGTTGTTTTTTGTGTATGCACTCAGATGAAAGTGTGAATAGGATTTTTAAAGTATTTATGAAGGAATTGCAAAGCATCACAAAATGTAGCATTTGCTGTACATGTCTGTAAAAATAATACTTTTCCCTGATGGAAGGAGACTAAATTCTTAACTTGCTTTTGAACTTCCTTCTAAGTAATATTTAAGTGACGTGCCAGGATTTTTCAAAGCAGCAATTGTCTCTAAGTGTATTTTTATCTTGCCATAGTTCTCTGTTTGTGTAGGATTTTGTTTGTTTGGCTTGGTTTGTTTTTTTTCTTCCCTTTAGATATCGATGAGTGTGTTCAGAATGGTGTTCTTTGTAAAAATGGCCGGTGTGTGAACACTGAGGGAAGCTTCCAGTGCATTTGCAATGCTGGGTTTGAGCTGACTACAAATGGAAAAAATTGTGTGGGTAAGGATTCTTCTAAAGAATGGGGGAGGCAGTAGCTTGGTGGTTCTAGAAATTATATTTCATACTAAAGCCAAGAATCATTGCAGATTACCTTTTTTGAAATACTGTGAATTTAGAGGCCCTCCATTCAAATAGTTATTGTACAGAACCATATGATTTCAAAGAAAATTTGAGGGAATTTTGGTTTTGAAGATGCACCTCTCCTCAAGAGTCCTAAGAATAATGTTTTTCCATAAAGCTTCACAGCAAATGATCCATAAATCAGCATTGCTGAAGAAAATACCTGTTTTTAATTTTGGCTGCATGTTGTCAAGAAAAAACCTTGCTATATAAGCAACAAGCTTAATTCTCTGAGGCGATGGAAGCTTTTTATCCTCTCGTGTATGAAAGACACACCCTGTTCATTCATACACAGGCTGCTGAGATATGCAAAGCAACTGATCACAACATGGAAAAAAAAAAGCTGCTTTTTCTATGGAGTGAAAACTCTTGAGATACTTCATCAGAGTTATGATTAGAAACGAATCTCCAAGTGAAGAAATGTGGCCACACCAGTCCTGATGGATGATTTTCACTGTGTTGTCTTCTGGAGGGTGAGAAACTAAAAGCAGTTTTCTCTGCAATGTTTTGTAGACCACGATGAGTGTGCCACGACAAACATGTGCTTGAATGGGATGTGCATAAATGAAGATGGGAGTTTTAAATGCATCTGTAAACCAGGATTTGTCCTGGCTCCAGATGGGCGTTACTGCACCGGTATGTGAAACTTGGGGGATATTGATTGAAAACAGCTTTTCCTGCCTGCTTATCCCTGCCAGAATGGCAATCTGGTCACATGGATTGATTCAATGCCATGAAACACCTTGCTGCTCACTAAAGTAGATTTCTTTAGCTAGGATCTGATTCTATTCTGGAATAGAATCAGATCCCTAATTTACTTAATTTAAGTATTTAATAGTATTGTGAAAGCCACAACAATCAATAAATTACCTTCTGAAAAGTCTTGGAGCATTGTAAATGCATCAAAATATTCAGACCCTTTGTGAAATGGTAAAGTGAGCAGCAGTATGAAAAATTTAAGATGTTTGAAAGATTTTACGTCGATGAGCCCCACCCCCACACACATTTTCCACATCATTATTCTGATAATTCAGAGTGCATAGCACTTGAGTAATTTCACATGTCACACAGCATTATAAACTTTTTAAGGTGCAATCACAAAAAACTTCTATTAAACATTTTAAGAATTCAGTCTGATTTAGCTTCAGTTTCAGCAAACTAATTGAAGATACCTGTTGCTGCCCATAGAGGTAGGTTTGGGCTTGAGCCACTTCTAATATATGCTCTAAATTATCAGTCTTCTGATTTGAATTTGAACCATTTCTACTAGTTTTGCTTTTCTTAATAACATGCAGTTGTGCTTAGAAATTGATGACCACTCTAAAAGTTATTTCAAATTAAACTTAACCGTCATAAGGATATTTTGTGTCTAGCGCTCTTTAGCCACACTTTAAAGCAAAATTAAAATATCATGGGATGGACAAAAGGGAAAATTTATCATTGATTTTCCTTGATGTAGAATTTGAAGTACCTCTAATCCTACAGTTCTTCTGCATGTTTGTGCAGCTGGAACTTTGATTATTCCAAGATTAAATTTTTATTAGAAATAAAACAAAGATATTATTATCTGCTATTATAAAGTAATTTGATAACGTTCTGAAACTATTAGCTATAATCTTGCTTAAAAACTGATGGATTGCTGAAGTGTCTTGCCTCCTCTTAGATATTGATGAATGCCAGACATCAGGAATTTGCATGAATGGTCATTGCATAAATACTGAAGGCTCATTTCGGTGTGATTGTCCACCTGGCTTGGTTGTTGGAGTTGATGGTCGTGTGTGTGTAGGTAAGTCAGATTTATTCCTTTTTCTTCATAGAAAAACAGGTGGAATTATCAGGTTAATTAATTATCAAATTATTTCCTTCTAAATAATGTTGACATCAATCCACAAACAAGATGCAATCTCATAATCTTAATTAAAGACAAGAAACAAAATTTCCTCTGTGGAATTGGAGAGGCAGTACCTCTTGTTTACCTATTACTCCTATAAAAGTAAGCTTATAGTGCTTACTCTTCCTGACATCTCCTTTTTCTTGGTTTTGAGACATACCCTTTCTAGTCTGATGAAAAATAATATTTTGCCATGTAATCAGCCTCTTACCATCTCAAATGGTACTGGTTGGCATTTAAAAGATTCATCACTAAGCATATTTTCAAAGAGCTCCTGGGACAAAAAATGGGTAATTTTCAAGCGGATGAAAAACTAGAAGAAGTGTGGAGGGCAAGAAGTATTCAATCCCTTGTTCTCTGCTGAGGAGGGAGAAGAGGAATAAATATTTGACAGGGATTTCTGAGAGTTATGATACTCTGTGCACTTTGCAATACTGCAAAGTTCCTTAATTTAATCCACAGGAGATACCATCTTTTCCCTCTGTGTATCAGAACATCAATTCTATGTCCCCTAAATTTCTCCTTCCCCAGCTCCTGCATGTGTCTGTCATCAGGCATGTTAGTGACCAGAGACTTTACAATAATCATATTTATTAATCAGTGCTGTGACTGTTCTTGCTGATGGACTCATGGTTGTTTTATCTGCCTTTGTCTTATCAGCATATTTCCAGATAAAGGAAAAACAGACTGCATCACAATGCTTGGAGGTTCTCACACCAAAGAGATGGGACATACTAAATCCTCTTGTTGCTGTTACCAGCTCACTTCAAATAACATTTCAGATGGTGCAAAAGTTCAAAATTCTTCAAAACAAAATCTAGGACAAGTGTTTCTACCAAGTGCCAGCACAAGCTAGCCCCTTCTGTTACCACTTCAGCTTTTAAAATGCTAGATAAAAACTGAGACTGTCTTAAAAACACAGGCTCAAAAAAAGCTAAAACTGCTAGTTTTAGCTGCTAAACATTCTCAGTCTCTCAGTTGGAACCCAAATTTTGTTGTTTTAAATAAATTAAATGTTCTAGTAAGCACAACTGTACTAAAGATTGAACCAACAAAAGCAAGTTGTGTTCCCTCCTGTGTGGTAGCCGAGTTGTTTTCTTCTGGATTATTAAAAGCTTGGAGAAAAGCAGTGAGAAGTTAAACAATGAGAAAAGGCCTGGTGTACTTTTTTAAATATTGGAATTTCACTGCTCGGTGGCACACCAACAAAACCAGATTTGAGTACAGGCTGTTCAGTACCTTTTTTGTGTTCCAAGTTGGCCTCTTTACCCCTGTCAGTGATACAGCTGCAAAGAATCAATACATTACTCAATTTTCTGTCCTTTCATTTACCTAATGTTGCCACAGTACTAGCAGGAAAAGACTTGACAGGTTTGCTATCATCTGTGAACACCATTTATTTAGAAGTTACTTTAAGGTTTACCATTAATGCTTACATTTTCAACAGGAAGTACCCTTCACAGGACAAGAACTCATAAAGCAGAATCATGATCTGGTTGGAAAATTCATTTGAAAAAGATGATGTAATTATTCCAGCCATAAAGTAATATAGGAAATTTCAAATACTGCATAACAAAATATTTTCACACATGACTTGAGAATAGAATTGCAAGCCAGTCCACTGTTCAGAATTGTGTATATGTGTTTATATATAATCCACATGCTGTGTTAACTACAGGAATTCTGTGTCTGGCTATTCTATTCCATATATTGCATGACCTAAATAATACTTTTCAGACATTCTGGCTGCTAGAAGTCATTGGTAGTTTGAAAATTAATAACTTAAACTGGACATCTTGTAAGAGCATTCCCACAAGTCTGCTAGGTAACCAGCAAGGAATATAAAATCTAAGAGCTCATAGTCCAGCTACCCCCTCTTTCTCTGGGCTCTATTTTACTTCTGAATAATGACCTTGATCCTGGTGGGGGTACACATAGAAAGAAAATGCTGTTTTACTTAGTATTTATAAGTATGGCTGAGTCAATCACAAAATGTTATACAAGCTTGAAAAAGGTACAGCAAAGGGGAACAAATGCTTGGAAAAGGAACAGAGTCATGGAACTGCTAGATAAACACTTGGAGCCAAACTTCCAATATTTGAATATTTGCAGGCTTTTTAGGTTTGGCTGTACTTCCAGCTGCAGCTCCATGCTTGGACACCTCACCTGGCTCTGTGTGTGAGCATGTATCACCTCAGAACTTGTGCTGAGCTTTGGTCCAGCTTCACACAGTGCTGTTTGTTCTCTGCTGAGACACTTCTAATTACCTCTGCCCAGAGCCAGAGTCATCCAGGATGCAGTAGTTAGGCTGTATTTTACCCTGGTAATTTTGTAGAGCCAAATGGAAAAAGTGTTTGTCATAAGCCTGATTTGTCCTTCTAAGGCTCCTGGATGGGTGCAGTGATTTTCCCTGAGAGTGGGTCAAGCACTGGTCCACCTGATATTGACCACAAAGTGATGATGATAATTTTTGGTAGGTATTGAAGTGCTACACTGCCAAATTTAAGAGTGTAGAAATGCTATGCCTTGGGACAGAGTGGAGTCCCATGAACAGGTACACAGGTACAGCAGCAGCAATGCTGATCTCTGATGCAGGGCAAAAAATAAATTCTTGGTGCTCTGAAACGAGTAGCTAAAGGCTAATCAAACTAAATGTGGGGAGCAGCACAGGTTCATCAGGAAGGTGCAGACTCAGAACTGATGTGGAATGGAGAACTTGAGCTTTGTGAGATGCCTGCAGCAACTGAATCATCCACAAAGAAGTGCCTGTCCTTGCTTTTTCTTGTAGCACAGCCCAAGGGGGACATTCTCCCCAACACCCAGTTGTTGTTTTGCTTCTGGGAGACCCAGCTTGGTTCCTCATCCTTCACAGGCTTAGTGAATCACTGACTGTGTAGATCAGACTGTTTTCCTGTAACTAGTCATACAGTTGTCCCCAGGTCCTTTGTGTCACTTCTCTCAAAACATTGATGTATGCTGAAGCACCTGCTCTCTTGTGCAGAGCAGTTGCTCAGTACATCTGTAGCTTCCTTCAGCTACTTCCCAACTCCACATCTTTGAAGACCTTCTTCCAGAGTATTTCTTTCACACTTTGCAGTCTTCTGTCCCTCTGCAGTTTCCCTTGGTGCTGATTCCTTCCCTTGATTTGCTTCTCCATTCCCTCACAGACACATACCTAGTGGGAAACCTCCCCTTCTGTGACAGGGCAGTGATTGAAGCCCCTTAGTTCATGGCAGAAATTGTCAGAGTGGCAACTGGACCTGTCTGAGGTGGAGGGAAGGGATGTGGTGCCACTAATTATTTTGCAAAGTAAATGAACAGACATTTCTTGTGCCAAAGTCCTTGACTGTTTTCAAGATCGTAATCTTTTCCTGATGTCAAGTGCAAGCAAGTTGTACTGGCTTCACCTAGATTCTTGGCAAGGAAAAAACTCTAAAATCTAGGACATATTTAGCTGTGCTCCAGAACTATCTGTTCCATGGGACACCAAAAGCAAGAGAAAACATTTCTGTGCAGGCAGTACTGTGATGCAGGAGCCAGCTTACAACACTCAAAGAGCCGACAGAACACATCAGGAATTGCCAGTTCTTATTTGGATTGGCTCTGGATATTCAACATCCACTGTAAAACTTCTCATGCGACTTTTCTTTGTTGTTTTGGGGTCATACTTCAAGCAAGTAACTGTCTGGATTCCCTCAAACCCGTTTTGGTTTCTGAGTCCACTCAGGCTCATGTCCAGACCACAGTGCGTGGTGGTTTTACTGGGGGACTGACAAGGAGCATAAATCAAAGCTGCATTCTGTTCTGGCCCATAAAGATACCTGAAACAAGGAGTATTTCTGCAGCTCCAACAGTGTCTGTAGAATTACAGGAGTCAAAAGTAAAGTCTATTTATCTGTACCCTGTAGTTCTCAGCTACACATTATTAGAAGAACTGTCCAATCACATGCTTGTTAAAAGATCTCTAACACTATCCTATAAGCAAACATGGGGAAAAGCATTGAAGCTTAGAAAGACCAAAACCCGAAAATTACAACAAAACCCCAAACAGATGCATAAAAAGCAGTCTCAGAGATATTCTTACAGCTCTTGGGTAAGTATAGGAGATGATTATTCCTGTTAAAGGTAGATATGGAGGGTCTGTCTTGGAAGATGCTTATTCCTGCATCTTATCGGTCAAGGCTGTCAAATTGATTTATGTGATTAAATCAGCTGTAAGATTGGCAGCATGTACATGGTGAGTCTTACAGGTGTATGGGTGGCCTGTAAAATTTTTCTGCTGTCTTTTCTTGGCATGATTTTAGGGGTTGAAGAACCTTTCAGGTGTTCTGTGGTCCGTTTGTGTGATAACTGGTGGTTTATCCAGGCCATCATTTCCAGCCCTCTCCCCAAGGATGGCACTTTAACTTTCAGAGTGTAGTTTTAATAACAAACCCCCTGAAGTTTCTTATAGTCTGGGCAGTAGCACTGCTTTCCTCACTGCCTAGTTGTGTGTAAGATTTGCTAGATTGCTGCTCCCAGCTAGATTTTGGAGCCTCCTTGGTGTGCTAAACCAGCACTGGTGCCTGTTTACTATAAACCTGTTAAGACAGTCATGTCACATAAATGCTGGTCTGAACAATCTGCTAAAATTGCACTTCTGTTCATGATTTTATAAATACAGCTTGGAGACCATGCTCCTCTTTTCAGAAGCAAGTATTCTCCCATTTTACCAGCCCTGAGCTGCTGGTGATTTAGCCTACCTGAGGAACCATTTTGGAAGCCAGAGATGTCTGTGGCACTTGCCAAAGGGAAGAATCAACCACAACATGCTGATCCAGGCCATTCTGTGTTTCTTTCTGGGATATTTGTTGATGGATTTACAGACCTGCTTCGGGGTGTGGGTCACCTCTGCTGGGTCCTTTGGAATGCCTTTGAATTTACTCACAAAATCCTGGTTTAGGTGGTTTGAAACTGCTCTGGAGAAAGCCTCAGGAGGCGACCAAGCTGAGAATTGCCTTGGTGCCATCAGGATTATTAAGGCAGTGCAGATGTGAGCTTTTTGTTGACCAAAAATGAGGGGTTTTAGCTTTTGGGATAGTATGCATACATTTCACTCTCAGCCTAAGGAAATAATTCCTTCCTGCCTTGTCCTTTTTCTTTAGATACTCACGTGCGCAGCACGTGCTATGGAGGCATCAGGAGGGGGCTGTGTGTCCGTCCTTTCCCTGGTGCTGTGACAAAGTCTGAATGCTGCTGTGCCAACCCCGACTATGGATTTGGGGAGCCGTGTCATCCCTGCCCTGCTAAAAACTCAGGTAAAATTTCTCTGTTTCTTTGAGTGGTACAGTGGACATACAGGCTTTAAACAAACAAACAAAAAATCTGGTTGAGATCACATTGCTGATTTATTTCCTGCCCTAAAGAAAAGTGAACAGGGTGAATTTGGGTTCCTGAATTAAATGTTTTTGCTATAAGTAATAATTCTTGCAAGAGAATAAGCAGAATATGTAAATTTCCTTGTCCAGTCAATCCAGCTTAAAAGAGCAGCCGATATTATTTCTAGAAATCTATACTCCATTTTGTAAGAGTCAATTCTTTAAGTAAACTTGGGAATTGATTAAAAAAAAAATCTCTTGACTGCAGAGCTGGCTGAGGTGATGCATCTTGGACAGAATTTCCAGTTAGTATTGTTTTCTGAAGCAGCAGAAACCTATTTAGAAAAAAAGCAAGTAAAACTGATAGTGTGATTAAAAGCACTAACTGGAGAGGACAACCATTTCAAGACTGTAAAGAAATCACCTGCGTGTTTAACTCTGGTCATCTAATTTTGGTTTTGTATATATATATATATATGAAAGTTCAGGATGGGGTGGTACCTGACAGATTTAACTAAATCATCTATAAATGGTTATTTCATATGAACATTGGCATTTTGTCCGTTACACTGTAGAAAAATTACTTTGGAAAAAAAAAAAGTGTGGATTTAGTTCAGGATGAAAGAAGGTGAAATACTTACTGGAAATAACATTTTCTTTTTCCCAACATCTCCACCTCAACTGGGCAGCTGAGTTCCATGGCCTGTGTAGCAGTGGAATAGGTATCACTGTTGATGGAAGAGGTATGTTGCATATTTTCTTTAATATATATGATTGTCCTGCTTTAGTGCAAATTTTGGGAGGAAATTTCTGAAGTGTTTTTTTGTAGAAGGTAAATTTAGGTGGCCCCTCCCCCAGCCAGTGTGGGAGGTAAACTTCTTTCGACAAAAGTGGAAAAATTTGTTTATTTAACAAGCAATTAACAATTTAAGAATTCAGCATCATAAAGTCGCCCCAGGACAATGATTCAAAGTTTAAAAAAAAAAAAAATCCTCAGAATTACATTTTGGGATGACATACTAGGGGGGAGTTTTTAACCTCAAAATTAATATGTTGACTTTAGTATTTTAATTCTCAAAGTACAATATTTGAATGTTATCTAGAGAAAAGGCTGGAATTAATTCTCTAGAACAGTGGATTTTGCCTGACCCTATCAGGGGAAAAAATAATCTGTTTCAGAGTTCTGATTTATGATTTTTTTTTTCTTTGAGATCAGAGATTTTTTTCAGATTAGGCATAAAACAGTTGTCTCTCATTTGACAGGAGTCACTTGCATTTGCTGTTGGTTTTCAGTCAGCTGGGATTGTACTAGAGCAGTTTTTCACTCCAGATTCAGTGTTCACTCATGGATCATTTCCATGGACTTCCACATTTTTTCTCTGTAGAGTTAAAAACTGGAAGGGAGCTTAACTGAAAAACCCATATCCTTACGAAAAAAAATCCTGAAAGTGACCACTTTCATTTAGTATTGGGGGCTGTAAAGCTCCAGATCCTTTTTCTAGTACCACAGAGACAGGGATTTTAAAAAATTATGGTTGAGCCAGGTCTGAAATAGGGGCAAAGCATGCTGCAGCTGCCAGATCAGTAAAATGGGTTGAAGAAGGAATAGGAGAATAGAGGAACATAAAATTTATTGCTAGGTATTTGTCTGATGTGTTAATAATTATCCTTCTCAGCATTAAAGCTCCTGTTCTATGCAGCAGGAACAGAATAAGAACTCCCATCATTACATTTAGTAGTAGCCTAACTAACTTCTAAAAATAGCACCTAAATAAAAAAAAAATCTGTTTTTGTTCAGTACTGGAAGTGTCTGCATATTTTTTTCTTCATTGCTTAACATGTTGTAAGCTTGTATGAGTAATTTGAAATCCATGGAGTTTATAAATTCTCTCAGTTTACTTTTCAGTGGATTATACAAGGTCCATTGAAGAATCTCTACATCTCAGAGAAATAATGTCAGCATTCAGTATTAGTGTTGTACAAGCAGCATCCTACCATAAAAATTTGCATGCAGCCTGCTGGAGAGGTTTATGTGTCCTTCTGGACACATATGGAAAATACAATTTCTCATTAAAACATTGAAACAACTGTGCTGTCTACCAAGTGCATGACAAAGACCACGGGTTCATGTCTCAGCCCAACTCCTCCTTTGTTCAGGTTTCTGGAGCAAACAGAGGGTTCTCTGTACATCTTGTACACCAACATTGCAGCCAATTTTCATGCAGCTGCTCCTGTCACTGCTTGTACACTCCTTGTGTGGCTTGTCCCCAAGATCCAAACGTGTCTAGTAAGCTGCAGAATGCATTTTGCTCTAAAGAAAATACAAATCTGAAGTAGAGTGCCAAATTGTATTTTCTTACGAGGTTTGTCAGATGTCTCAAAGCATTGAGTTTTATCCAGGGGCAGCATGGTTTTTTCCAAATGCATATATGATTAAATGTAAATCAGCATCTAAAGTGCACTGTGACTAAAGAGGAAATGTTCTTTACAAAAAGTTGAGCCCTACAAGTATAAAACAAGCCTTTCATGAAGTCACAGCTAGGCCAGCACCCTTTCCTTCCAGGGTTTTGGAAAGGAGCTATTTAAAGTAATGGGCTTACCATATGAGAAGAATGAAAATATTATTTTCCTCAGAGGCAAGAATTATTAAAATTAGTCTGTTCCTCTTCTTACAGTTCATATGAATATTTTGGGCTTTTCCAACTACAGCAGAAATTTTATATGGGACTGTAAATTCAGGGTATATAACTCATCCATCATCCTGTTCTGTCTGTCTGAGAAAAATTTTAAATGTCCAACAAGGTCTTATAGGACTGAATATGCTGTAGTTTTAACCTGTGCATTATTTCTGTATTAGGAAAATCTATGTGTCAACTAATAATTTATAACTTCTTACCTGGATCCCTAAACCACAGGCACTGGGTGCACAGGCTAGGTATTTTGCATCAAGCTATTTCTTACAAACATGTGGTTCCCTGTCAGTTTAGGTTGGAAACGATATCTGGACGTGATCCAACCTAACCTTCTGCTCAGAGCAAGGGTATCATCAAAGTTGAACCATTTCTCAAAGCCTTGCCTGGGGGAATTTGGAAAATCTCCAAGGATGGAGTTCCCATAGCCTTTTTGGGCAGGTTCCTCCAGTGCTTAGCCACACACATGGTGAAGAATTGTTTTCCTGGTGTTTAATTTAAATTTCCACTGTTGCAAGTGCTGTCTCTAACCATGTCACTGAGCACCTCAAAGAGGAATCTGGCTCCATCCTGCCTGTAATCATCTGTTAAAATCAGGGAAGTGCTGTTAGAGGTCCCTCTGACATTCCCTCTTTTCAGCTGAACAAATCCAGTCCCTTCAGCCTCTTCTTACACCTCAGGCACTGATGCTGCTGAGGGAATTCAGCCACACTGACATGAGCTGTGTGTAGTCCAGGAGACACTTGGAGCACTCTGAGGGGATGATTTCTTAATCCAGGTGATAGTTTAAACAGAGCAGAGGCATTACTGGACCTGTTGATTACCAACACAGATGAACTCATTAGTGATGTCCAGACTGATGGCAGCCTGGACTGCATTGCTCATGCCCTATTGGAACTCATGCTGAGTTGAGGGGTGTGGGCCAGGTGGAGGGGTGAGGACAGCACCCTAAATCTCATGGGCATGAACTTTCAGTTGCTTCAGGCATCAGTGAATGAGGCTCCCTGGGAAACTGCCCTCAGGTTTAAAGGAGCAGAGCAGAGCTTTGAGGATGTTTTCCTGAGATCAGAGGAGCTCTCTGTTCACACGTGTAAGAAATCAGGCAAGGAGGGGAAGCCCCAGCATGGCTGAGTAAGGATCAAACTGAAGTGTAAGGAGGAAATGCAGTCAGTGGAACCTGGGAAGAGTGCTGTGAGGAATAGAGGAAAGCTGCCCAGATGGGTAGGAATGGGATTGGGAAAGCTAGGGCACTCTGTGGCTGAGTTTGGCAAGGAGTGCCAAGAGCACAGGCTTCGATGTCACTGGACACTTTATAAGTGTCTTGGATGCAAACTTGCTGAGTTTTTCCTTCCATGGGAAAGCTCTTTTTTCTCTGCAGATTTCAAATCCCTGTGTGTGTGTTTCAAGGACAAAATGCATTCCTTTGCCTGTCTCCCGATATGGGAGATGTGGTTTGCTTTTCTCAACCTATGATATAAAGAATTGCTCTCTCTGACTTGGTAAACATTTTCTGGCATTCTTGGACTTTTGGGTATGGAGCTTGAAGAAGCAAGATGTACCTGGGCAGAAATAGCCCAAATCCTTCTGAGCAATGGAGTAATTTTAATAAATAATATAAACCTTCTGATATTGGAGTCATGAGTTTTCATTCACCCCGACAAAGCTCCAACAGCAATCATTGGTGACCCCTGAGACGTGGGGCAACACTTCTATAGGTGCATTAGGAGACTTGAGGAGTAGGCCTGTGTCAAATGGCCCAAAACTGGATGCAGTGTTCCAGGTTTGGCCTTCTAGTGTCAAATAAAGGAGAATAATCACCTCTTTCAGCCTTTGGGCTGCACCTGTGCTGTGCCTTGGCTCTGACTGAGAGCCCCAGCATCCAGTGAATCAGGTGCTGCCCACAACTCTCACAGGTGTGGTTTGTCATGCCTGTCAGTGTCTGATTATCTTCTGTTTCTGTGCTAATACAGATATCAATGAGTGTGCTTTGGATCCTGATATTTGCTCCAATGGGATTTGTGAAAACCTGCGTGGCAGCTATCGCTGTAACTGCAACAGTGGCTACCAGCCTGATCCTGCTGGAACCAATTGTGTGGGTGAGTTGTTGGTTGGTTTGTTTTTTTGTGTTTTTTTTTTTTTTTTAATTGTGGCTGAATTATTTATCACTGCGTTGATGCTGATTTGACCTGACAGAATTTAGGTCGCAAGGCATCTGCTTCTTCAAGCTACAATCAAAGTGCAAAAAAACTGGAATGATGCTTTTCTCAATCACTGCATAACTGTTATTCTTACTGTATATTTTCCTGTCATTTGGTGGGTGAGTGTTGCTGTTTGGGATGTGTAGGCAGGAGGTAACATTTAAGCAGGAGGTAACATTGCAGGTTTCACTCTCCATCTAATTGATTTTATTATTCATGGCCATACATGAAATCCAGTATTTTTTTTTCCTTTTGGGAATTATTACATCCAGAAAAAGTGTATTATCCCACAAGTGCATTGTACAATCATGTTGCTTATAGCCTTGTAATTTTAAGCAGAAAGACGAAGTTTGTTTAAATTAAAAGCTAATGGAAATCTCTCTGAAACCATCAGGATGTCCAAAGTATTGTCCTTAAGTACTGCGTTTATTTTGGTGAATTATTGCTCTCTGAACTTAAAGGTTTGCTGACCTGCCACTGCTGTTTGTGCTCAACAAAACTCCACCAGTTCTGCTGGGGAAAACCTGGTCTAGATAGCTCTGGTACAGTTTTCATATCAAGCATTCCTTCCTGGTGATGCAAAGCAAACATAAAATAGAGAAAGTGTCTCCTTTCATCTGCTTGACTAAAGGAACTTTACATCTGGTTATTTCCTAAAGCCCCAAATATGACCTTTTGGCAGGAAAAGCTTTGCTGCAGATAAGTATTGGCATTTTTATATTTAAAATGCTTTGTGTAATATTCATTCTCCAATGGGATTTTATGGGAAGGGGTTTTGTTTATCTAGTTACTCTTGGGATTAGGTAAGTGCTAGTATAATCTGTGTATTTACTTAAATAAAGATAAAGCTGACTGAATGTGAGGATGTGTTTATTCTTGGATAGAATTTCTCCTTAAAACAATTTAAGTGTGAACATTTAGATAAAAGGTTGAAAGGTTTTAATTAATGACACGGTTTATGAGATGCCAGGAAATATAAATAGTCATCAGCCAGAATGCAGGCAATATTTTTGTCAGGTTTGAGTGCGTTTAAAGCATGAGCTACATTGTTCTGTGTTTTTACAGAGCATATCACAGCAGATTACAGTCCAAATATGAATTTATTCTATGGGATTCTAATGAAAAAATGTGTTCATCACACTGCTCAGTTTGGGCTAAAGGATTGTATGACAACAAGCTCAAAATTTCTCTTGAAAATGTCAGATTACAAATTTGTCCTCCTTTCCTTGGTTGAAATCAGATGAAGTTAGATTATGGACAAGTTAGTAAAGAAGAGCTTTTTTTTAATTCATGGCTGCCAGACTTAAATCTTGGATTCATCATCTGAGGAAATTTACGCTTTGTTGTCTGAATCCTACAGGAATAATCATAGCTTGGAAAATCTAAAGAAGTTGGGGAAACCAAAATTCTCCAGATTGTAATTATATTGCATTCTCACTTTTCTTCTATGTTTTTGAAACTTAAAAACTCTCTAAAAATCATTTTGATTTCAGATTTCAGTTGCAGTATTAGGTTAGGGAAATCAAGCTGTCAATAAAGAGGAGACAACCTGAAGCAGGATCAAATGTTTATCCTGTCAATATTCTTCTATAAAAATTGGTTATTTTGACATGTGATGGGCATTAAAGGAAAAGGCTTAAATTTTTTTTTTCTTCTTCTTTCATAGAATAAATAGTAGGGCAAATAGGACGACACATTACTTTTTATTAGAATTATTTTCAGTTAGTTTGAGAGGAGTTCAGGGAATTATGTTAATAGATGGGATTTTCCTAGTCAGTGTGCTGGACATCCTGGTTTTAATCTTGGTGTTTTTTAAATACACTATTCCTCTGGAGGGGAGGTGCATGTGTATTCTTGAGATGGCTACATGAACCGTGCAGGATAGATTTTAATCTACTTCATGGACAACAAAAACAATTTTAGCCTATAAATAGAGTTAGGACAGTAATTAACAGACTGCTGTTTGTGTGTTTTAAAAAAAGAACTAGTTAAAATACTGTTTTCAAAGCAAATAGATCTTTGTGAGTTTGTATAGTGTAGTCATGCAAATGACAAAGATCATTGTCATTTGACCAAGGTCTTTGACCAAACTCAGATGACCAAGGCCATTGCAGGAAAACATAATTATTCTTTTAAGACTAACCGTGAACTAATTTTTGAGCTTGCTAGTGAAAAAAAACAACTTCAAAGGCAGAATAGAATTTTTTTTTGCAGTATAAACCCTGAAAGTGACCTAGATCTCTGAAAGTGAGAGCTGTCATTTTTGGTGATGGTGTCCCCTGTCCCCGCAGACATCGACGAGTGCTCTGTGAACGGGCTGCTGTGTGACAACGGGCTCTGCCGGAACAGCCCGGGCAGCTACAGCTGCTCCTGCCCCAAGGGTTACCTGTTCAGCCCGGAGACAGACACCTGTGAAGGTGAGCAACCTTCAGATTTGTTACTTATTTGATGTTTCAGGTTTGTTGTTCGTTGTGTTGCGTCAAAGCAAAACTGCCATGGGAGTGCTGGCAGACACCAGAGGAAAAGAGAGAGCTGGGATGTTGCACAAATCTTCACATTTCTCTTTTAATTTATCTGCTTTTTGTGTGTGCTAGGTGTTGCTGTTGAATTTCTTTCAAAGTGATAATTTAATTTTATATGATAATATTTCCCTTTGCTTAGCCACCCTTTGCTTTGCTTAGCTATTTTTAAACTACAATAGAGGGGAATATGTGCCTGCCTTTGATCATGTACCAGGAACACCAGGTCTGTCATTTAGGGAAATGTGTCTGTCTTGATCACAGAGTCTCCTTTTCCTTTTCTCCTTTCTCCTCTCCCTTCAGTCTGTGGTGATGTTTAATTCTAGACCAAATCTTATTATCTGTGATTCATTCCAGGACCTGTGTATTACTGACTAGTAATACTAAAATTGTCCTTTATTTTTACAGTATAATCAAAGTTGCTTTCTTATAGTACTATTTAACACAGATGTTAAAGCAGCAAAAATGTCATATAGCAGAAACTTACGAGAAATTTTGATTCTTTAAAAAAATACATGGAAAACTGTACCAAAACCATAAAACTGGAAGTATTAGCTTATATGCCAACTCTTAATTAGTATTCAGAGTTGTAGAACTTTACTGGTCTTCTCCTTTATTTTTTGTTTGGTTCCACAGTCTGTAAATCTCACTATTTGTAATCATTAGAGTGTTTTTGTAGTAAATAGTTTTGCATTTCTTTGAGTGATGGGGAAGCTGTAATTCTTTGTTGCAAAACACTTGTTGTGTGAACTGTTGTAATACTCCAGATTTTTCTGAAGTGGTGGAAGATGTTACTGTCCTCAGCTCCTTATTATTATTATTGATCAGGTAGAAGTCATTGCCAATTACATTCCTTTATATATTAATACATGTGGGTTTCAGATGACACCTTTAAAAGTTATTTCTTGCTCTTTTTGCATGTTACAGATGGGTACCACTTGTTCAGAGTGGGGCTTTTCTTGTGCCAGCCCTGGTAACTGTATTTCTGTCTGTGAGGACAGTGTACTGTGTGCTCTTAATGTACTTATTTCTTGAGGAATCTTCTAGACAGAAAATCTGATGTAGTGTGGTGAGGGGAGGTGCTCACTACCAAGAAGATCAGAGCATAAAACACTGGCCTAAAGCTGGATGGATGAGAAGCCAGAATGCAGACAACCCAGCCAATCTTGTTGAAATAAAATGTATCTGCATTTTCAAACAGTAAACTTGGATTTATTTCTTAATGGTAATGATACTATTATTACTAATACATCTTGAATCTTGTCGTTAGTTTAACATCTAAATTTAGCCAGTGAGGTAAAAAAGCTGGTCAGGAGGGATTTTGTGTAAAAGTGTCTGTAAAACCTATTAAATATGTTGTGGTTTTACTCACATTGGGTAGGCAGTAGTAATGCTGGGTTGGCAGCAGAGAAAGAAATTATTCTCTTTCTGCCCAAATCCTGTTTCTCATAATTCCTTTAGGAGTTATAAGTTCACTGGTTCTGAAACTTATGTAGTCAGGAGCTCTGTGCTAAAAATGCTCTGATGCTTATTAGTCACCAAGAAATTTTTAATATGACTCTCATCAGCAACTCTGAAGAAACAACAAAACCCTTCACTGGTTTTGTTTGTAGTTCAATTGAAATTTTTTATCAGTTTGTTGTGAGGAGTAGGAGACTTCTTTGAAGCTCCAGAGTCCGTAAGAGTTGAGATTTTTCTTACAAGCTCCATGGTTTAGTTTGTGTTTCCAGTGACATAACTAGTTAAATGTAAACCAGATGTGCTTTGAAGTTCATTTCCAGGAATGTACAGTGGACTGTTTCAATTTTTGTTTCTCTGATGTTTACAATGTACACTCACTTCACTTACGAGAAAAAAAGTTTAAAACACACCTCAATGAATATCTTCATATATAGTGGGTTTTATTTTATCATACAAAATAGTGTTAAAATCAGTTTGGTTTGTTGCTTACTCTTTTAAAAATCACCATTTAGTACCATTATGAGAAGGTGTAGAGAAGCAATTTTTGGAGTTTGTTTAGATTGTGCATATCATACTTTTTCACTTGATTCAGTGGTGCACTAATGCTGAAAGGCATTTAATATCATCTTTTAATTTTATTTTTTTTCCCTGGATGGTGATTTTGAGATGTAGTCTATGCACTGTTATCAGCCTATTAGTTCCAAATTCATTGGGCTTGGGTTTTTGCTTCTCTTTTTTCTTCTTACTTAGCATAGTGCTAAAGGATGTCAAATACAGAAGGGCCGGGAGCACGGCCCATGCAGCCAAGAAAGCTGCCTCTACTTTTCAAAAGGTGTTCAACTTTGTCCCCTCTATCTCCACTTACTCCCTTCTTTGGCTGTAGTTTTGGGGACATTGGATTCCAGGTGTGGCCCTCAATTATTCTTGTCAGGTTTTTTTTTGTTTAAACTCTGAAAATTTGAAACAAAAAGATATCTTTTCGTTGTAATCCTGCCTTGCTAAATGCCAGGGAAAATTAAAGATAGGCGTGATAACCTCATATTACCCCCATAAATATAAAGCAGTTTAAGTTTCATGCATCTTCTTGAAGTGATGTTTTGGACAGTGGCACCTGTCTGCTTTTTCCTTCATCTTGCACATTGGTTGTGCCTGTGCAAACCTGTGTGAGGTCAGCTGCCAGCTGTTAAAACAGTGTGTCACTTTATATGAAAATCACCCATTTCCAGTTCTAAGTACCTTCACAGATGGTGCCTGGTCCCTCATTGAAATTTCTCTGAAGTTGAAACTTAGTAAAAGAAGGGAGGAACACTTGTGATTGTTCGGACAGAGAATACATCACTTCAGTTTTGTTAGCTTGTCCTGTCTTTTCAATTTTTTTCTCACATTTTTTTTAAAGCTAGAAAGACTTCTGAAAGTAATATGGCAGATGGAGAGGAAGCAGAAGTGTGTCTTTCTCCCAGAGCATTTCTATTCAGAGGATTATTTGACATAAAGTACATACTTCAGATTATTTTTTTGTGTCAGAGTGATTTACGATTTTAAGAACCGCTTGGTTTTCCTGCAAAAGCATCAGAGAACACTCCCCACTACCAGGTATTGCTGGCTGGGGAGGGAGTGGGGAGCAACAGGGAGGCAGGGAGCATTCCCTGGGCAATAAAAACTGAGGCAATAGTGTATAAAATCTCTTTACAGGGAGGAGAAGGCCTTGGAGCAGAGCAGATAATTGCTGGTGAGAACCCCGGCTTGCCAGCTTGGATGCAGAGTGACTGGGAGCTTATTCTGGCAGAACTAACAATGAGGCACATTGTCCTGAGCTGATAAAGCCTCCTAGATTTTACATCCCTGTATCTGCATATTGATTAATCTGTAAAATGGGCAATCCACAGTTGAAGAGTTGGCTTCAGGAACATGAAGCCCTGTCGTCGTTCAGAAGGCTGCTGACAGTCAGAGACAAGTCCTGTTTGCTCTTTGTGGATAAATCCATTAAGCAAAGGATCTGTGAAAGCTGGCTTTTGAATTAAGTGCTTGCTTTTGGCATGAAGAGAGACATCACAGCTTCCAAAGTTTACAGATTCTGGGCATTTTTAACTCTCTCTTGCTTTCTTTTTTTTTTTTTTTTCTTTTAAATAATATGTGCATATTATTATATATATTTAAATACCTATTTCTTCCTGTAATGTGCATCTCTAGTGAAATGAAGACTTGATGCATCATGACAAAGTAGTAAATTGCATCTCTTAGAAAACTTAAAAAAACATACAGAGGATGTTTCAATTTCAACATTTCAACATTCAATTTGATATTTTCAATTTCAATTTGTCTTGAAAATGATCTCTGGGTGCTATTAATATCTCTAGTGCTTAGCTAGATACTGTACTAGGTTATAATTAATTTAAATTAAGCTGGTTTAATTTATAGATATTACAAGATATTCTTCAAGCACTGCTAGCAAACATAAGCAAGCACTAAACATTTTTTACTTCAGGCCTGCCAAAGGGAACTTGTTGGATTAGAATCTATGACTTTATTCAGGATGCATATAAAAAAATTAAATTGGTTGGGTTCAGAAAGAAATGGTGGATATGCATCAACAATTCTTCTTGGAGAGAATGTGTTTGTATTGTTTCAATCTTAAAACTGATTCCACTTAAAAGAAAAAAATCACCAAATAATGCTGTCTGCAAGGGTCCTATTCTTGTATGTAAAGAGGCTTAAAAACCTCACAGGGATAATAAACAGGATTTTGGAGCTAAAGAGAAGTACGATTTACAGTATTCCAATTACAACTGCTATTCCTTCAACGTTTCCATAACTAGAGAATTGCAGCCAGCATTGTGATATTTTTGCTTCTGACAGGGTTTTCTTAATTCTTCTCATGGAGCCATAAATGGCAGAAACAATGAGGGCTTTGTTTGTGCTCTGCGTGGTGTGGCTGGGAATGCATTTTCATTCTGTGAAAAAAGAGTTTTGTTTTCTCAGGGGACAGTTGTAATTGATGCTGGAGAACTTTATGGCCCATGGTGTTGGAAATTAACTGTCCTTGTAGAAAAGGGCCATGTAATTAACACCTCCAAAATAAGTGCACTTCAAAATGCAGGCTACCTGTCTGTCCCTGTATCTTTTGAATGCCTTGCTGGGAGGAGTGGAGGGGCAAATATTTCAGGCAGTCCTGGCCCCTCACAGTCCACAACAGCATTTAGAGTGTATAAATTACTGTGTAATACTTACCAGAAGCACTCTGTGGTTCTAATAATGCTTTTTGTCTCTGGATTACAGATATAAATGAATGTGAAAGCAGCCCATGTGTCAATGGTGCCTGCAGGAACAACCTTGGGTCATTCCACTGTGAATGTTCATCTGGCAGCAAGTTGGACCCTACAGGGCTCATTTGTATTGGTGGGTGTTTCCTCCTTTAATTTTCCCTTTTTATAAATATATATATATATATACACACAGACACACACACATATTCTACATATATACATAAATGTTAACATCCTTTGAGGATTCTTTTGGAAAAAAAGCAGAATGCTGCAGAGATTTTATTGGAGTAAGTAGCAACACTTGTCTGCAGGATGTCATTGGCATTATTATTGAAAGCCATTCATTAATGAGGTTTTTTTTCTTGCCTTTCTAAGATAATTCAAAGGGGTTGCAGTCTCCTGTACTTCACAGGTGTTCATAAGCTGCCATTGTTTCATACTATTTGTGTAGCATAATTGAAATCATTGTAGGATATGTGGGGTGCTCCAACTGTATTGCAGTGTCATTAATAAGTGGGTGTCATTGTTAAGTGGGTGATGCTAATCTAAAATGTTACTTTTGTTTTCAGATGGATTTGTTTGGTGTTTTTCATTTGGATTTTCTTAACGTGCATAAATGTCGGGATTTTCTTAAGGTGGAAAAATGAATGCAAAGACTCCAGCTTCTATTTAAATGTTAATTCCATTACTCCAATATGATTATTATCATTATTCCATTAATTCCAATATGATTTTTAAGTGAATGTTACTTTTGTGCCTAAGCTTTCTGTTACATTTCCTTGTAGCATTACTGGCTGGTGAAGTTTATTATTGTTTTTGTAATTTTCATGTTGTGCTAATTTCTTGACATCACCATGCTAACCTATGCTTTTTGTACCTCTTACTTTTAATCTTGTGTTCTTACATCCAAAGGGGCCACAAGTTCACCAAGAGCCTAATCATAACAGTGCTCTGGATTTACTTTGCAAATGGTTTTTGTTGGATTGTTTACACTATGAGGTCCCATTTGGCCTGAACCGCAGTGATAAATAACATAAAACATAAACAAAAAAATTAGCTGAGTAGTCAGATAAAAACAAAAGAACAGGATCCAGCTACATACTGTGAGCCTAATCATTAGTTTTTCATGTTGATAAAAATTGTCTCAGGAACCATGTTTTTGCACTGCAAGTGTGAATATGTTAAGACAGAAGGGTCAGAAGTAGAGCTGATGCAAGATACAGATTTTTACTGGTAGAGCCCAGTTTTTCCACCTTGGCCAAAATTTCTTGGGCTTTGGAAGCCATAAGAGGAGGGCAGGCTGGGTTATTGAAGAGTGAGTGAGGGGCTGGAGATTACAGGTGACTTACTGTGTGGAAAAACTTAAAAGTGTTCTTATCAAATGTATGCCATTTTACATCTCAGGTTGATTTTCCTCCATTACCCCTGTGGAGAAAAATTTGCATATTGAATATATTTGTCCTATTTCTTTTAAAATCAGATTGCTTCTGTAAAGCACTGGTGTAACAACAGATACCTTATTCCTAAACATAAATGAAGGGCTAAAATAGTATTGAGGTTTAGTATTTTTTGTGTTCTGCATAGGAATGATCAAAGTAAGGTAATGTCTGATTCTGACAAATGGGTTTGTTTTTTTTTTTTACTTTCAAATTTGCTCTCATATCAGAACCAGAATCAGTACCACATTATTCAGCACTGATATGAGCAATTTGTCTCTTTCTGTGAGCTTTCCTGGGCATAGAGAAAAATGCCTCGCTGAAATTACAGTCAGAATGCAATCCACAGAATTTGGACTCAGATTTAAGCTCAAACCTTCAGCAAATGAGGGCTGTAAGTTCAGCATTCATAATAAAAACTTTCAGCAATGATGTTGACATACTCTGATTGCCCATGGGCAGCTTATGCAATATTAAGACCATGCTTGTGGAGGGAAAAAAGGGGAATTGTTTTTGAAGCATATTTGAAGTATGCTTCAAATACTATGAATACAAGTGTTTCACTGCTATTTTGAGAATTGACCATACCTTAGGGATACTGCCATTTGTGCTTCTTGAAATACACACTTTTACATGCTTTTTACGCATATTTTAGTCAAGATTTGTGGAGTTCATACAGTGCACAATAAGTAGGATGCCATCTGCTCGTAGTATGCATATATTCTTCTTCAAGTCAGAATCAAAGGGATAAGAGCAGCAGAAGGAATGCTTTGATGTTGGATGATAACTCTTTCACCAAAGGTTTTTGTCTGGACAAAAGAGGTATTGCAAAATAAAGGAATAGCCCGAAAAAGATAAGACAAGCAGACTTTGGCAGGATAGTGTGGATGCAGCTGGTGTGAGCAGAAGCACCTGCTAATTTGTAGAATTTAAATAATTTTTGAGATACTGATTTTGATTTTTCACTCACACAAAGTTGGACAGTAAAAGGAAATAATGTTGAACTCTATATTTATGCACTTGTTCAAATGTGGAGCTCTGTCCCACGTGTTTGAGACCAACATTAACCTAAATAATACAATTGCTTTACACTTAACTGTTAATTAAACACCTTGCCCAGTTTCTGGGGCTGATTTCACTCACATTATTGGGTGAGATTTCTTTCCTGCTGCTTTAACCAAAGAAAGGTTGTGCTCCCTGTGGTCCAATCATTTTTTAACACGACAACTTGGTAAAAAAGTTGAAGCTGTTTGGAAGAAAATAAGTTGGAATGATTCTGTCTTAATAAGCACATTGTTCCTGAGCATGAGGTATTGGTAAAATATCTGATTTTTTGCATATACAGTGCATGTAAATCTTAAACCCAAATCATATTCTCCCTTCATTATTCATCAAACTAAATTTGTCTGGGTCACTTTGAACTCGTGAGTATGCACCTACATTTTAACCCTGCCCAGGCTGATCTCCAATTTTGGGTCTGACCTTACAGGCTGCTTTTGCTGTCTGATCACCAAGGTTGTTGCCTGTCTCAAGAAATGTTGTGTACCATTTGAGAGTAGCCTTGTTAAGGTAGGGAAGTGTAAAGGTGTCGAAGGTAAAACTTACAAAGTATGTACCTGATTTGAGATCTGACTGACTTTTCAAAGTGTAGCTAAAGCAGCAGCAGAACCAGACCCCTAAAATAATATAGAACACTCCTACACACCACGTTTCATTTTTTTTAAACTTCCTTACAACCTTGAAGGCTTCCCTTGAAGAGAGACAAGAACACCTGCATTTCAGAAGGGGTTCAGGCAGTCACGTGGGAAAAGGTGTCCCACACTGGGATCTCTGCTTTTGTATATATTAGATGGATCAGCCACCAGCTGAATTAATTCACTAAATCCACTGCAGTATCTGGAAGACCTCTGCCAGCTGTGGGACCTGGATTGTAAAATGCCTCAGGCAGTGTGCTTTGTTGGTCACTTCCAGTCACAGTGCTATCCCTTTTTTTTATCCCAGTTCTGAACTAAAATGTGTATGAAATTACTGTTACGGAAGTTTTTTTCTTTTTAAAGAGAGCCTGTGCTCCCTTAGTACTCTGCCTGCTGGTGTCATGGACGTGGCATGCCAACTCTTCTGGCTGTGACATTTCTGTATTGTTTTTGCTTTCTCTTCTGCTGCAGACAGCCTGAAGGGGACTTGTTGGCTTAATATCCGAGACAGCCACTGTGAAGTCAACATCAATGGTGCCACACTGAAATCTGAGTGCTGTGCTACCTTAGGAGCAGCTTGGGGCAGCCCCTGTGAATGGTGTGAATTGGGTATGCTCCCCATATCCTGCATCTTTGGGAGAAGGGAATAAGTATCACTAGTAGATTCTTATCATCTCTGTATATATTAAAAAAAAAACCACCCTCAAAAAACAAAACAAAAAATACCCAACCAGCCAAACCAAACACAAAACCCCAAAACCAACCCCCCTCCCAAAAACCTATGGAAAGAAGTTTTCTTCTTTAGAAAGTTATCTTTTTTAGACTTGTAGTCTCCACCATCAGAGATCATGCTAATAACTTTGAAGCATACCAGGAAATAACATGTGAATAAACCTCTTAATGGCTACAATATGTTTCATCTCCACAAGGACTGTGTGTTGCCTGGGATAGGGAGGTAAAGGGCTAAAGCAGTAAAGTGAAATATCTGGTAAAATTCTGGACGACATTTAATGTTGTTAACACTTTTTTCCCAGCTCTTTTCACACATGTAGCTTGTGTACCATAATTGACTGCAGAAATAGTACTGCTATTAGATTGCAGGGCTAGTTATGGAAGCTGGAAGCAGCAATGCTAGCTGTACTCTAGTTTATGGAAAAAATACTGATCCCTTTAAGGTTTGAAAAGTGCCACTGGCAGCTGAACCGGTGTCAAGATGTTTTAGCCTCCCTTTTTTTTTTAATTGGAACAGTGACTGTGGGCACATGTATTCCCCCCAGAGTGCACGCAGCATCCAGCAGAGCTCTTAACTGTGCAGTGCAGCAAAGATATTCCTTTGGACTTCAGGAAGCAGCATGGTCAGGTTAGGCTGGTAAAACTGATCAAAATCTTATCAATCTAGACAGATAATTAGCTCAGATAGGGTGTGTTTGGGCCCTGAATTTCCTATTCTGCAACTAGTTAAATTAAAGCAAGCTCTGAAATCATTATATGATGCTACATTTTACATGCATCTCCTAAAGTAATCTCATTACTCAGATCCATTGTTAAGCTTTGGTGGGGAAAAAAATGTTGATAATTGACATGACTACAGTTTTAAATCTTCAGGCCTCTTGAAGGAATTTTACCTTTTAGCTACATGTGAGTGCAGACACTGATCTGATGAGATGCTGATCATTTCACTAAGGAAAGCACATGAGAAAGTAATGGTCTAAGATTTAATTTCCTCAACTACTCACTATTCAGTTTAAACAGCATGTATGAGTAAATACTTTTCTTGATTGAGGCTACAGCACTGCGCACCTTACACAGTGAAATCATTAGCGAATTCTAAAGATACTTATTTACATTTTTAAATTTTCTGCTCCTGCCTTCCTGTCACTCTGAAGCAGTAACAATATCTTTCTGGCTTGATTCCAGACACAGCTTGCTCAAGAGGATTTGCCAGAGTGAAAGGTGTTACCTGTGAAGGTGAAGTGTTTGCTTCTTACTCAAGATGTCACTTCCCCCCCCACCTTTGGAAATATGATAAAAGGAGATTCATTGTGTTGTCCCTTTCCTGACACTTGAAATTCTCCATAAAGCTGTAGCTCTCCCTTTGGAGTCAGCAGGTAACTGAGCTCTTTGTGTCCCCGACAGACGTAAATGAGTGTGAGGTTTTCCCGGGGGTTTGTCCCAATGGGCGGTGCATCAACAGCAGAGGCTCCTTTCACTGCGAGTGCCCCGAGGGGCTGACGCTGGACGGCACAGGGCGAGTGTGTTTAGGTAAGAGCTCACCCCACTCTCACAGCTGTGTCCCACAGCTGTCCAAAATCGTTCTTCAAGGGGCTTGAAAGAAAGCGTGGTTTATTTCTGAATTATCCCAGATAATGTGCCTGCTTAGATATCGAATATCTGTGCCAGCTCAAACAAGAGCTGTTAATTCCTTCGAGGAATGAGTTTGTTTTGAGGCTCGTTTTGCCCTCAGTGCAGTCAGTAGGCTGTGCTAAAGGGCTGTCCCTGCTCTGACTCCTGTTCAGGAGCAGCGGTGTCCTGGGTGATGGATGGTGAGCACAAACATGCTGGTGCAAATTAGTCTTTTTTGTTCAGTGCACAGGCCAGTGTGTGGTTCTTTTCCTGACATTCAGGTAACAAGAACAAGATTTTGCCTGCACACTTGGCTGATTTGTCTTCTGGTTGACCTGCTTTGCTGCTAATGGGATGGACCCTGGAGTATAATAACCATAATTAACTTCTGTGGAAACCCTGTTGTATTTTTCTGCTCACTGGTGTTAGTAAGCCTAACAACAGTCAGGTTTTTTGTTTTTAATCTGTATTCACTGGATGATTAAATTAATTCAGTAACATAAATATAGGGAGGAATTTTTTAAAGGTTTTTTTTACCATTTCATTTTTTTCTTTTTTTAACCACAAGAACCACAAAGAGGTCATTTCATAAGTCAGAATAATTGGTACAATAAAGAAATACATGTGTCTGTCCCATCAAATAAAAGGGTCATTTTATAACTGAGAATACTTGGTACAGTAAAGCAATACATGTCTCTGTCCTGTCAAATACACACAGAATCCTAAAAAGCACAGTCATGTGAGGGTAAGGGTTTATCTTGATATTGGGAGACAACAAAATAAATTCTTGTACTTTTATGGGGCACAAGAAAGATACAGAAATTTAACTATAGTGCAACACTAGCAAATCTAAATGGCTGAACGTTGTACAGAAATGCAGTCTTGAGCAGGAGCTGAGCGTTAATGTGTGCTTGTGTTCTGCCAATTGACTGGGGCGATTTGAAAAACACAGACAGCAATGGAAAGAATGGTGTTATTTTACTATGAATAGAAAGGCAACACAAAAGTCACACAGTACATTCAATACAATGACATGCTTGGCTTTAGCAACAAGCAAAAATAAGCAAGGTAGTGTGCCTAATCGTTACTATATGAGAGAAAGGATAGTGATTGAGAAAGATACATCACCAATTGCCTGAATACTTTACCATCATCCAGATCCTCAATCTCTGGGGAGCCTCATTCACAGTGAGGACTTGGAGAACCCTTCCTAGCAATTGGGAAAATCCTACGTGATGCATCCACCCATATCTGGGGTCTCCAAATCCACCCTGTAAGTGCGTCCAGCTTTTATAGGCACAAATCACCAAATTGAAGTGACTTGATTATATTTTTAGCACAGAAACTCCTGGATCTGATGGTGCACATCCCAGCCAGCAAGGGCCAGGGCTTGGCCAAGGCCCAGGCCTCGGCTTGGAGGGTTTCCCCTGAAATACCCCACAAACAGGCCTCTATTCATGAGTAAACTGATGCCTTTTCCAGAGCTACCTAAAACAGAGGCCAGACAAAATTAAGGGAGTAAAAAGTGGTGATATTTATTGAAGGGCCTTCAGATACACTTCGGGCAGACAAAACCCGAAAAATGCACAACAGGTCACAGGTTTTCACACTTTTATAAGTTTGGTCCATTTGCATATTGAGGGTTAATCTTCCAATTACAGCTTCAGGTAATGAAGTCATTTACCCCAAGTTTGCTCCCCCCAACTCATTTTTGTTTACATTTCTCGGGGCCTGAGACAGTGAGGTGTCTTTGGTTACCAGGCCTGGAGAGGAATTGTGTCTGACTAAAATGTGAAGACAGTAGCTAGCGGTGTATATGGAGTTTAGAGTTATACACTAAAGCATCACAGGATAATATAAAAATACATAAATACATGAAATATATACAAGGTAAAATCCTAAGGCATCAATGGCAGTTAGGAAAGTTTCTTAAATTGATACATTCCTTGTAGATAACTACACAAGGTTATACAGAGCATAAACACCTTTGTAACCTATTTTTAGCTCAATAATAGCTGGTGGTGTTAAACACACAGTGGCCAGGGTTTATCTTGTAAGTCAGCTCCAGCTGAGGCCTGCTGCTCAGCCCTCAGCACATTGTGCCTGAGAAACAGCCGAGAGGAGGGATAAACGCCTGTTTGTTGTTGTGGAACGCAGATATTCGCACGGAGCAGTGCTACCTGCGGTGGGAGGAGGAGGAATGTGTGCAGCCCGTGCCCGGCAGGCTCCGGATGGATTCCTGCTGCTGCGCCGTGGGGGCCGCCTGGGGCTCCGGCTGCGAGCGCTGCCCCGCGCCCGGCACCGAGGAGCACCGGGCCCTGTGCCCCAGGGGCCCCGGCTTCTCCAACCGCGGGGATGTTCTCACCGGCAGGCCGTTCTACAAAGGTGAGCCTTCGTCCTTGTGCCTGGGGGTTAATTGTGGGTGCATCCCAGAGAGTATCCTGAGGGAATTCCGGGGTTTGAGGCTGCTTGCNATCCTCCAATTACAGTTTCAGGTAGTGAAGTCATTTACTCCAAGTTTGGCCCTCCCAAATTTTGACATTTGTTTATGTCCCTCAGGGCCTGAGACAGTGAGGTGTCCTTGAGTTTCAGCCCTAGAGAGGAATTGTTTTGCCTGAATAAAATGGGAGAACAGTAGATGGCAGGCTATGGAGTTTTAGAGTTACATACTAAAGCAGTACAGGTTCTGAAAAATACAAAAGCTAAATCCTAAGGCATCAAATCTGGTATCTGAGGATTAATTGTGAGTGCACCCAAGAGCATATCCTGAGGAAATTCCGGGGCTGGAGGCTGCTTGTTAAGGGTGCTTGAAATATGAGATAAAGGTTTTTGCCTGAAAGAGCTAATGGTACAGGTGGGGGGATTCTCTGCCTCCATGAGAGTTTGAGAGCAAAAGGTGCAAACTCTGAACTGGGTAAGGAGAAGGAAGTTCCTGAAAGGAGAGGAGCTCCAAATTACAGGAATAACGCAAAATGTGCACCTTTTTAAAGGTAGTCCTTGGCAGGGAGTGAACTGAGTGTCAGATGGTCTGTGAAATCAGTTATTTTAGATGTAAACATAAAATACTGCTAAAATTTGACCCGGGCTCTCTGGGAGATTGAAGAAGGATGGGTTCTTTCTCTGGTTTGCAAAATCAGTAAGTGATTAAAAGGGGAGGGTGTCTGCTGTGTTATGATTGTAAGGGCAGTGACAACAAGAATCTATGATCGTGATGGCAGTGATAAAGGAGTAAATAAAAGTATTTTGTCCAGGTTTTGCTAGCTTCACCTCCTGTAGAGCAACAACAAAACAGAATAGGCTGGAAAACATTAAGAAACAAGACCCAAGTTACTTCAGATTACTAAAATCTGAGAAGAAAAACTGTCGTTTTCTGTGTCCAGAAGCTCAGGTGATCCAGAAATTTGTTAGGTTTTGTTTTTGTTTTTTTTAAGGATATATTCTGAGGCAGTTGTCTTGGAATATTTTGAGTTCCTTGAGAAAACTAACAGATGGGACCTCTGCTTCATCATAAATAAGCTCTAATTTTCAGGGGTCGTTACTCTCAGGCAAAGCTCTTGGATTTGGTTGGTGATTTACTAAAGAAATAAGGAAAATAACAACAACAACAAGAGCAATTGAGTAATTTTATCAACATTTGTTTAATTTAAAAAATCAATTATTTCATAAATCTTGTCTAGGCTGAGATTTTCTGGAATTTGGCTCCCTGTTTCTTTTTTTATTTGGACCACTATTGTGTTCCATTTGCAGAAATGCATGGGAGATAGATGTTTATCTCATTGAAGATGATTCTCAGTTAAGGACATTACCTCAGCAAAATGTATCACAGAGTGTAGGAAAGGTCATTCAGCCTTGTTCTATGCAAGATCCTTCAACAATTTATGTTACCCAGCATTGAGGAGGGGTGAAACATTTCACTTGATATTCTACAAAAGAAAAAATACAATTTTCAAAGCTGAGCTCCAGATAAAACTCCGGCAGTCTCAATTTGAAAACCAAACCCAGTCAGCCAGGTAATAGTTGCATTTTTTGCAAGCTGGCTGGGGAGTGCCAGAAATATTGACTGTGGCACAAAGCAAACTTGAGCACCATCCATATATCAGAATTTCAAGTCAGAGTGTATCGCTGAGTTTCTTTGACTGCTGATAAACTTTTAATTATTGGTTTGTGTATTGTGAAGCAAAGAAAGCCAAAAATAGCCAAAAAGGTGGGGAAACATCTTACCTCCAGTCAGGTCTCTGAGGATGTCCCCTCTAACCCAAACCCTGCCTTTTATGCTCAGTGCAGTTGGTAAGAAGGAACAGGAAATTTCTGTTGATTCCATATATCTTTGTGCTTAAGAATTTCTGAATCCTTTATTCTTAACTACCTTCTTCATATTTATTCCTAGATATCAATGAATGTAAAATGTTCCCTGGCATGTGCATGAATGGTAAATGTAGAAACACAATTGGAAGTTTCAAATGCAGATGTAACAGTGGGTTCACTTTAGATATGGAGGAAAGAAACTGTACAGGTGAGTAAGCCTTGCATTTTCCACAGTTTTCCCTAGAAAAATGGAATAGTCCTGGTTGAAAAAGACCTGAAAAGACCAAGTCCTTCAATCTGTTGTGGGGGAAAGGAGCCCAGATGAGATTATCTAGCACCCTGTCCATCTTGAAAACATCCAGTGATGGGGACTCCACCACATCCCAACGGATTTTTATAGGGACTTGCTCTTGTGGCATAGCTTGGTGGTCTGGAAACCTAATGCCATTCATTTCCTTCAGTTTCTAAGAGCTTAATCTTTGGACAGAATGGCCAACAGTCTCAAGTTTCCCTTTCAGAAACTGATTATTTAATAAATACAACCCTTTTCTATTTTTATAACTGATGTTTGAGGTGCTCAGGTCATGCTGTATCAGTACAACCTGAAAAATCAATAAGGATCACCAGCAAAGCCAAATTTAATGTTCTGACAGAGAGATGATTTTAATTTATGTTTATTTCTCTCTGATGATTGTATTACCAAATGAATTTAGAGACTGCAAGTTAAATTTAATTTTGATTTGATGGCTGAGGACACACAAGGGCGCCTCAGCAATTCTGACACCGGCGCTGTGTTAACTCGGGAAGATACAGACACGTGCATTTAATTTACAAGTTCAGGATTTTGTTCTTTACTGTCTGGAAAATGTGAAGATAAGTTTGACAGTTCTGTGGCTATGAGAACTTGGATGCCTGCATTGTGGGTGGCTGGCTCTGTGCTGAAAATGAAGGAGGTTTTGTTACAAAACAGAGGCGTCCATGAGTGTGTCTGAGTAATAACTATGAAGTGTGGGTGGTAAGGCATGTTCACTGAGGTTGGTCTGGATGCTAATGTTGCCCTCAGTGGTGATTTCCTTGTTTTATAATGATTGCGTTGATGAAGAATGCATTTTACAACTTTATTTCTAAACTAACCAGAATTGGTCAGAAAACTCTCTGCAAAAGCTTTTATTTTTCTCCCCCCTTCTGTTCTGTGGTGATGAAATAACTCCACTGAACAGCTGTAGAGAAACAGGTTTTCTGAAATAGATTATTTTTTTGCTTGTTTTAAATCAGCAAGAAATTGTTTTATAAAGTCTGTAGGAGCCCAGATACTTAGTAATGTGCCAGATCTGCCATGTGGGTCTGACTCCTCCATGTATCTCTGAGGACTGGGTGTCATCACCCAGCAGAAACCTGTCCATGGGCAGTGACACAAAGTCCTCTCCTGAAACATTGACCTGTTTCACTGGATCATATCCACATTAAAATTCCTCATTAGATTTCTGACTCACTACCAGTGTGATTTAAAAAGAGCTCTTCTGTCTTTTCTGCTATAGTTTTCTGCAGTGTGTTTCATTCAAACTTAACTAACAAGACAACCAGTGAACTGTAAATCTAGCTTTGATAGGAGCTAATTTCTAATGGAAAGGGTATATGTAAGTTTATGATGCTATTACCGGATAAATATCTTCATAATAATCAAATTTTAATCAATGTCATTGTAGTCATGGAGTCAATTGATACCTCTGTGAGAATGATATCTCGGAATGTCTCACACTTAGTTATTTCCTTAAGAATCTAACCTTAAATTACACTTAATAGAAGCAAACTTGTTACATAGTTTACTATGACCTGAGAGCTCTGAAGACTCAGCCTGAAAAATCTTTCATGAACTATTTCACATAATCAGATGTTTCTATAAGCAATTAATTTTTCTGTGTTGATTTGCATACTTTGTATGGTTTCTGTAGACTTCATTTACAGTGAAATTTTTTTCGGTGAAAAGCAAGATAACCTTAAAGCCACTTTGATTTTTCTACCTCTCCACTGCTATGAAACAGACATTGATGAGTGCAGGATCTCCCCAGACTTGTGTGGAAGTGGTGCTTGTGTCAACACTCCGGGCAGCTTTGAGTGTGAGTGCTTTGATGGCTACGAAAGTGGATTTATGATGATGAAGAACTGCATGGGTAAGTGTTGCCAGGATGCCCTGGAGTCTCCATTTGCTGTGCAAAGCCTGGCTGTTACCTGAGCTGCCACACTGAGCACTTCAGGTGTGTCATTATTGTGACTTCATGAGCAAATGAGTCAGATATGCAGTTTATAGAGACAGATAACTGAATTAAGTATATAGCCTTGCTTGTTCTTTATGCTATTTACTTATACCCTTAAGAGACACTTATTATGTACAGATATTTTAGAATGGCAGCAACTCTTCAAACAATTAATCTAAAAACTGCTAATGGGGTACCCATATATTTGGTAAAGCTAGGAATAGAAAGCTGGAGTTTTAAAAGCAGTGTCAATCCCTTTTCATTGCTTCTTCTAGAACTCAAGAAATTCTCACAGTGTTTCCTGAAAAAAAAATTATATCTCTTTAGGGCTGTACGAATACATCTGGAGACACCAACAGGTGTCTAGCCTCCTTAAAAAATCTTGACTTAGGCTCCTGTCACCTTTGCTTGTTTTCCTACAAATTGTGATGCTTCTAGACTTTTCTGGGAGTCCAGAAGTGTGAGTGCATCCTCCACCTTGAATATCTTTTGTTTATATTTCTCTCCATCCACACCTGTAGTGTTAGCTGCTTTTATCAGTTTTGTGAGTCAGATATTCAGTTTGCCTTTATGAGCTGTAGCCAGAATATTTCCCAGCCACACCATGGCATACACAGGAGTTACCAAACTGAGGAGCTATTTGGTAAAAATTGATACACTAACATCCATCAAAACTGTATCCACAGACAGGAATTTCAGTGCATATAAGGTGTCTGATTGCCTTAAGCAATTAAAAATATATATATACGTCACATGAATACATTGTTCTAAAGGGCAATATCCAAAATTTTGCCTTTATTTGTTTCCCATGTTTCTTGAATATCTAATGCTAAATGATGAATTTCTGTTTTTCTTGAGAGAAAAAATACCCATCTTTAGAGTTAGTAAAGATATATAGTTTTTTGTTTGCCCTGCTGTGCAGCATGAGTAAAGGAGCCAACACCATGAAACAATCCTTCTATTTTTTCACTTGTAGACACTGGGGATTGCTTTTCACTTTGTTGCCCCTTATGCATATGCCCATTTTATATCTGCACGTGGTGGTTTCTTTGCAGACATAGATGAGTGTGAACGCAACCCTCTGCTGTGCAGAGGTGGCACCTGTGTGAACACTGAGGGGAGCTTTAGGTGTGACTGTCCCCTGGGCCACGAGCTGTCACCGTCACAGGAGGAATGCTTGGGTGAGTTTTGACTCGGGAAAATAACCTTCAGTTTGAGGAATGGTCAGTCCCTGGCAAAGGTGGGGTCCCAGGAATCCATTAAACAAATTAATGCTCCTCCTTTATATTAGTATCTTCAAATCAAAAACTAAAAGCCTGTAAAATCCTCAGTGCCAGTAATGCTGTTGACTCCAAAGAGGAATGTTTTACCAGGCCTCTTAGGGGTTATTTAGCAACTGAAAGGACTGTACCACTCATGGGAGCAACTTTAACCAGTCACAAAAGGATGTTGTCCTGTGTTATCTCTCCTTTTAGCACATAATCCACCAAAATGATGAAGAAAAAAAAAAAAAGATAGAAAAAAAAAGTCGAAAAAGAAGCATTAATTATCTCTTTGGCTTATTTTCTTGATAGTAAATAGCAGACTGTGTAATTAATGCCCTCAGACTTGAGTCAGAGAAAATAAATCTTTGGACTAGAACTCCATTCCTTGAACTGGAACATGCCAAGAGCAAGAAAGAAATGGAATAAACCTGAAAGCCACCAGTTTGCAATATTACCTCTCATTCCCCCTGGAACCTGAGCTGTTAAAGCTGTTAAATATTCTGAATTGCAACTGATATGAACAATTCTTCCCCAGATGTAAATGAGTGCTCGTTGAGTGACAGTCTCTGCAGAAATGGCAAGTGTGTGAACATGGTGGGGACGTACCACTGCTTCTGTGACTCTGGGTACCAGCCCACCCCTGACAGACAGGGATGCACAGGCAAGTGTTGTGCACCTGCACCTGGGAGTTTGTGCTTCAGCTGCATTGTTCCATCTGTCCTTGCTTTTATTTCACTTCACACCTTCCTCCTCAAAATCAGCAGGGCTGTTTCCTCGTGTGCTTTGAGGCTTATCATGAGCTATTGTGGGAATACAGAAATATAAAGGAATATAAAGAAGGTAAAAAATGATGGTTGCTGTAGTGAGCTCTGCAGAATACTTTGGAATTATACTTACTGTACTACTCCATTAAAATCAGAGTTTTGAGCTAAAAACCAGAAAATACACTTAGATTTCTTGATCAAGCAAGAACAGCTCCTTGCATTGATGGTTTATCTTTCACTTTTTTCTCCTTACAACATGGATCTCTTTAATCTTTCACTATAATAATACTGATTACATAGTTGCCAGCATATCAACTACTTGCAAAGGAGAACAGCAGTACTGAGAGGATTTTCAATTTGCTTGTTATGTTTTTTGTTTTTTTTTACAAAATTCCAAATCCATGCTACATTTCAAGCTTTGAGTTTCTCAGGGTTTCCCTTTTCTTCCTTTCCAAATTTTGTTTCTTGAGCTTTTTTCTCACCTCTAGCAATACACAGGAGCACATTTAACTTAGCAACTTGCTCCCACAGATGAAAAACCTGTTGAAAGAGGGAAAACTGAACAAAACATAAATCAGAGACAGTAGAATGAGAATAAAAAATCAGAATGAAGCCACTGATGAGCTTCTTTATGTAAAATGTAAAGGGAATATGCTGATTTTCTTAAATAAGTAGACTTACTGCTACCAATGTTGCTTCCCCAGATATTGATGAGTGTATGATAATGAATGGAGGCTGTGACACCCACTGCACTAACTCAGAGGGCAGCTATGAGTGCAGCTGCAGTGATGGCTATGCTCTGATGCCAGATGTCAGGACATGTGCAGGTAGGTTTTTACCCCTGAAAAGCTCCACCATCATTATCTTTGAGCCAAAATCAATGTGGTGTTCCAGCCCAACCATGCCAGAGTGACAGTATTATTATCTGCTTTTTTTTTGGTTTTTTTTTTTTTTTTCTCCCTCAGATATTGATGAATGTGAAAACAATCCAGATGTCTGTGATGGTGGGCAGTGTACCAATATCCCAGGGGAATATCACTGTCTCTGTTATGATGGATTTATGGTTTCTATAGACATGAAAACTTGTGTTGGTGAGTAGCTGTGTGCACCAAATTTAGTGCAAATCTTGAAAACTTCGCATCTTTTGTTTCAAGATGTTCTTTCTAGTGCATCCTTGAAAGTGGGTATTGAAGGTATATATATAATTTAAAAAAAAAATCTGTATGCCTTTTGCTAAGTCCTTAACAATGAATCAGATCCCATAGTTAAAAAACATTGGTGTGATTTTACTATAATGGAATATGTGTACTGGGAAGAGGTAGTTGAGGGGTCCAGAAGGGAGCACTCCAAAAATTGTTCATTGGAAGAAAATTATTATGATCACGAATATGTTTTAAGAAAATGATTTTAAGTAATTCTTGTAAGAAAAAGTTTGCTTCATATTCCTTTAATTAGCATTCCAAAAAAAGGTGAAAACAAATGGTATTTGTTCTACCACAAGACAGTATTTGGACTACACATTTATCCTTGTTTTAGGGAATTTACAGAGTAGAACATCTGAAATATATTATGATCTTATATAGTAGGTATTTTCACCTGAAATAAAGTGTTCCAAAATGACAATAATGTCCAACTAATATTAATTTATAATCACCCACAGATGTGAATGAATGTGATTTGAATTCCAACATCTGCATGTTTGGGGAGTGTGAAAACACCAAAGGCTCCTTCATTTGTCACTGTCAAGTTGGGTATTCAGTCAAGAAAGGAACCACAGGGTGCACAGGTAAAACAGATTTTCAGTGAATGTGTCACATGCTTTGTTTGGCTTCCAGGTAAAATAAATGCACAAGTGTTCACACATAAGAGAGAGGTTGGTATCTCTCTCTCTCTCTCTCTCTCTCTCTCTCTCTCTCTCTCTCTCTATATATATATATATATATATATATATATATATATATATGAGTGTTTCACAGCTGCTAGCACGTGCCAGAGTTTTAAAGGGAGTGTTCCTTCACCAGTTTCAATGCTGTAGGCCCCTTACAAACTAATTTTAAAGATTTTGGCAGCACAGGTTGTGTGAATACCTCTGTTACAGAACATGGCTTGGGGTAGCAAGGCTGTAGCTGTGTTGGAAGTTTTTTAATCAGTGCTCATTTGTCACATGTACCTGGAGGATGAACTTATCTCAACTCAAGCTGCAGGAAATGGCCATGTGGTCCTAAGTAAAGAACAAGAGGGAAAAAAAATAAACAAAAAAATCCTTCAACCTTTGCCAATGATTTTTAAAGTTCTGTAGTCACTCATAATCACTCTGCAAGTTCCTGTGATATTTAAGCAGTAGCTTTTCTTCTGCATGCTCTCAATCCAGGCTCATCCACAAGAAGCTGACAGAATTTCTCCTACAATTTTATGTTTAGGTGTGGGCCTGCATTGAATTATTCTATTATTCTTAAACATTTGTTTTTTAAAGGACTGCAAACCTTCACCGTGGAAATATGAAAAGGAACAGAATTTTTAATATTCTGATGTAAATACTGATAGTTTGTTTTGTGGTTGTAGATGTGAATGAGTGTGAAATTGGAGCTCACAACTGTGACATGCATGCCTCATGTGTCAATGTGCCAGGAAGTTTTAAATGCAGTTGCAGAGAAGGTTGGGTTGGAAATGGCATTAAGTGTATTGGTAAGTATATGGAAAACAAAGATTTTTTTCTCTCTCTCCCCACTCCTTTTTTTTTTTCTGAAAGCATGTAATGTGACTGTGTGATTAGTCCATTAGAAAGAAAGAATTATTTTTCTGTCTGCTGTAGCCTGTGGATAGATGGGTATGAAAGATTCTTATGTTTCAGATTTGGTTTTCTTGGGTAAAAAAAAATTTTACAGTCTCAGAAACTTAATGCTGTAACATCTTACTGAATTAACTACATATTGTACAAGGTTTATATACAACTGCTACTAGAATGTGCAAAATTAAAAGCTCCAGAAATTAAATAGGTTTAATTTTGTTTCTTGTCAGTAAGTTATTTCCAGTCCTTCAAACATTTTTTTGTAAATGTCTTTTAATATATCTGATTTATAGACCCTGATATAAACCAGATTGGGGGTGGGAAACCTGTATCTGCATTTGCTGGGCTGCTGTAGTTGTGTATGTCCCCTTGCCTTCATGTTTCAGTTTGGTGGGTAAAATGTTGTAATACTTGCTTTTTGTTTTCAGAACATTTTGGGGGTCTATCGAAGAGGAGCTTCACCTAACAATTAGGCTTTATTGATGTAATGTGCTAAAGAATTATCATATTATGAGATTTCTCATTTCTTCTTTTTTTCTTTTCTTCTTTTTTTCTTTTTCTTTTTTTTTTTCATACATATTAACATCCAAGTGAATAGCTTGCATCAACTCTCATGGGGTTGCATTGTTTTCACTTTAGTCTATTACTTGAGGAGGCTTTCTCAATAAGTGGCAGATTTTTACCTCACTACATTTCTTTGGTTCAGTTTCTGTTTTGGTTTTAAACTAATTTTGAACTTAAGCTCTTTAACAGGACCTTAATATCCAAGTAATGAGCCAGCTGAATTCCTTCTGTTGCTCAGAAATATTTTGCCCAGTCCCACCTGTTGTAATTTAAACGAAGATGTATCAAAATGGAGTCACTATATATTAAGTCTGTCATCTAATAGTAAATATGTGTATTTATGGAGACATAAACCATGTTTGCAGTGGTGCTGGTTATCTTGGCAGTTAATTGCCAGCCAGTTTACTAATTGCTGTGCTGCTGCCTGCACTTTTGGACCCTGATGTGCAGATCTTGACGAATGCTCCAACGGGACGCAGAGGTGCAGCGCCAACGCCCAGTGTGTGAACAGCCCCGGCTCCTACCACTGTGCCTGTGCTGAGGGATTCACTGGAGATGGCTTCACCTGCTCTGGTAAGGAGTTTTGTGACACCTGACTTGGCCCTGGTTGTTCTTCTCTTGTATGGAACCTTTGTGAATTAGACCTAAGTCCACAATGCAAGGCAATAAATGTGAAAATGTAATTTAAGATCAAGATGCTTCCTGTCTGCGTAAGAAATAGTGTCAGAGGCACCTGGTTGTTCTTTGATTTGTGTCCCAGTTGGAACCACTGGGTCTGTTTTTTGGGGGAAATTCCTGTCTGCTGCTTCTTCCTCCTCTTCTTCATGCCAATTATTTTGACCATGCATGTTCTGCTTGCAGCAGTGTTTCTAGTAAAGAACATCAAATGCCAGCTCTATTACAGTTCCTCTCTCTGGCATCATCTATTTTCCCATATTTTCCTATTTTCTATAGAATAGAACAGAATATGATTATTAACAGGGTACTTTTTAAAAAGAAAAACTAACTATAGTTTAAAAAAATTGCCCATGATCTCTGCGTTTAAATTTGTAGGTGAGAATGGACATAGTTATTCACACAGCAAGTGACTCAAAATAAACTGACATGTATTCTAAAAAGTATAACGATTTTATATTAAATATTAATTACTCTGTCTTGGGCTGCTCTGGTCTTTATCACTTATGGAGTGGAGATGCAACATTATGTCTGCTCTCCACTTTTAACACATCCTGTTTTTGGTCAGCATGTTTAAAGGTCTGAGGAAATGCATCCTAATGATAGTAAAATACCAAGGAAACTACTCTGAATGCATTCATTATTGGCTAACTGGCTAATTGCAAATAAAAATTAATTTACAGCTTAGAAACAAGGTTTTCTCATTAGTAGTGTGAGTTCTTTATTTGAGAATAAAGACCTTCAAGTATGACTTGGTTTTTACATTTCAAGATTTTGATTCATGAGCACAGAGTTTTATCCCTATATTGAACTTCTGTGTTTCTCTTAAAAATCAGATGCAATAATAATTATAGACTAATAAAATGAAGAAAGCATATAAATTTTTTTTCAGACAATCATAAGCATACCTGACAAAATTATCACTTCTTATGATGACTGCAATGGTGAATGCCCTCCCTTGCTATTCTCTTTCTTTATAGCTCTTTTGGGGCATACTAGAAGAATTCCTGGTGTGCAAGCAGTACTTTTAATGTTCCTCACCCTCAAAGAATATTTTCTAAAATGAATATGATAATAATTTTCTATGTATGATTTAGGAAAATTTGCCTTTTGAACATTTTTTCTGTCAAAATAGCATAGGAATGAATACCAAGAGGCAAAATTTAGACTTTTTAAGCAAGGTATTTAACTTATTTGTCAAGATTTGTCAAGACCGAAAGTTAAAAGCTCACATTATTAAAACAAAATTCACCTGTTAATGAAAAACAAGAAGTGAGGAATTGTGGCAACATGAAAGGAATAATTTTGGAAACCATGTTTGCTTTTCTGCATTCTTTCAATTTACTTCAGTGTATAAATGTTCTGTTTTATAACTTCAATGCTCACACAGCTGTAATATTTTGAACATCAGGATATATTCACGTGTATTTTTGCTGGTGAAACCTGTGGTTTCAGAGAGGTTTTCCTGTCCTCCACAGATGTTGATGAGTGTGCAGAGAACATCGAGCTGTGTGAGAACGGGCAGTGCCTGAACGCGCCCGGCGCCTTCCGCTGTGAGTGTGAGATGGGCTTCACTCCTGCCCCTGACAGCAAGTCCTGCCAAGGTGAGCTGCTGCTGCTGCTGCTGCTGCTGCCTCAGCCTTCTTCTCTGAGTTTGGCTTGGCTGCTCTAAAACAAAGAACAAGCAACAGGACCTCAGCCTGGAAGCAGAGAAAGCACCACATGTTTCGCATACAAGGGATTTCTCCAGTGTGAATTGTGTTGGAAGGTTGCTTTCATCTTTTTTATGACGTTTTCCTGGCCTTCACCCATAAATCCCAGAGCAGAGGTTTGCCTCAGCAATTCAGTAAAATGATTTTTTAAATTCCTTTTTGTCACTGTTGGATAGTGTCTGGAAAATCCTGTGTTACCTTTCTAGTCCAGCTCAGCTTCTATTCCCTATGGTGGTTTTTTACCCTTTGTTGTTGTTTAATATGACAGCATAGTAGATAAAAACGTTTTAGCTGGTGCCCCAAAGCTTTTAACTTATTTAATACTCAATGGTAGAAACCACATAACGTCTTTGGAGATCAAAATTTGTGGTGAGATATGAAAAACAGGTTTCAAAATTTAATCTCTAAGATTCAGCCCAGAGCGTGGCATGTTCTAACATTCAGGGGAACATGTATGAATCAGACTTCAGAATAATTCAGGTGCTCTGAGGAATTACCTGTGCCACTGCGTAATCAGATTTGTTAATCATTATCAAGTACTGTCAATCATCTTTACTGAATTTCTTGATGCAGCTCAGTTGTATTATTACAGTGGTGCCAATGGTCTAATAAAAAACCCCTAATAGATCCAATCTATTCCAGCCAACCAGTGTGGTGAAAGGCAATGTCATTCCAAAGTTTTGGTGGGTATGTTGAAGGATTTGGGTCCAACAGTTGAAGGATTTTCAAGAAATGCTTGATATATTAACTGTGATTACAGCAGAGATCTGAAAGCATTCCATTGATTAAATTGTGCTGTTGGAGAACCAAAATATCTGGGTGCTGAATTCTTAAAAGAAGTTAGCTTTTATTTCTCTCATGTTGAGGTTGATATATTAATCTGTCCTATGGTAAGAAGAGTCCTTGGCTGATTTCTACAATGAAGGGGCAAAATCCAGTCTTTATTTAGTGAAATAATTGTAATACAAATTATTAATCCACTTTCTTCAGAAGTCCCTTGAGATGTCAGTACATTAACTTCTCAATGACCTGATTTGGAGGTCATTCCATGGCTGTACTCCAGGGTATTTAGAATTTTTATTTTCCAGATAAAATTGGCTCAGGACTTTTGGATGTTAAGCATTCACTTTTCCGAAAAAAAAATGTGACTCTCAAATGGCCCTCAGAATTTAACCTTTCTCATATGTTACTATAAAGAGCCACTTTATCACTTCTCAACCTCTGGCTGAGGTAATCCAGCCAGGTTAAAAGTAGATATTTTATTACTGTAATAATTTTAATACTCCTTTTGCACATCTTGTGCAATATTAGTTCATCAACAGAGCATTGTACTCAAGAATTTCAAATTAAGATTTGGCTGTGCTTTGTAAAATGATATTAATTCTTTCCACTTCCCTGTCTGTGCTAAAAATAATTCAGTAATACGTGCCAGAATTGCATTTGCCTTTTCCACAGCTGCTTTATTCTGGCAGCTTAAAAAGTCTTGCTGTCTGACAGTACATGGAGGGTTTTTTTTCCACTCTTATCCTACTTACTTTCAACTCAGAGGTCTTTTACAGTTTGTGCCTAAAGCCATAGCTTTGCAGTCTGTGGTGTCAGTGTTCAACTCCTTTCTACAGTGCAACTGACAAAATCATCCCATTTTCTGTCTGTGTCTTTCAACTTGATTTAATGTTCAATTTAGATGAGCATGCAGGCAGTCCTTTAGATGCATTTTAGCTCATCTGTGTGTAGTTACTACATAACTATTTCAATGTGGGCTTGAGAAAATCATAGATAATTCTTACTACCTATATTCCTATTTTCCCTGTATTCTTCCTCCGAGGACATATGAATGTTGATGCCTGCACAATCTCTTTCTTCTTACTTCACCTTCTCTACAAATACAAATTCACAAATACCAATTTTATGTAGTATTCTACACAAACTCAAAAATGTTAGTTTTTAAAATATTTGGCATGTGTCTCCTTTTGCTTTTATAGTGCTATGACACATAACAACAACAGCAACAATAATAATAGCAATAACATGGTAATGCTGTGTAACTTTCTGCTTTTAATATATTCCTTCAGACATGGATGAATGCTCTTTCCAGAATATTTGTGTGTTTGGCACCTGCAATAATCTCCCAGGAATGTTTCGTTGTATCTGTGATGATGGCTATGAACTGGATCGAACTGGGGGAAATTGCACAGGTAAATCACTGCTTTTCAGAAATACATCAGCAAGAAGGGTGGCTTCCTAAAAATGCAGCTGAACAAAGTTTATTTGTAGTCATTCAGTGAGTTATTTGTAAAACTTTCCTTCTGTTTCATCTAAAAATCACTTGCATTTGAAACTTCCTTGCTTTTTTGTCTTAGAAAGTAAAATCTTTTTTTCTGTCCAATGAGCAGTTTTATGAATGTGGATTTCCTGTTTTAGATATTGATGAATGTGCTGATCCCATTAATTGTGTTAATGGTCTTTGTGTAAACACTCCTGGAAGATATGAGTGTAATTGTCCTCCAGACTTCCAGCTGAATCCTACTGGAGTGGGTTGTGTGGGTAAGTAAAAGCTCCTGAAGTGTCACTTTGAAAAGCAGTGCTTTTAGGCAAGTAAGTTAGAAAAATAATGATTCACAATTCTGCATACCCTGTTACATAGTTTTTACTGTTGTCTCTCTTGACATCAATAACTATCAATGTTCTTGGAGTGCCAATGACTTCAAAAGCACAATGTTACCTGAATTCCTCCTTCTAGGTATGAAATTCCAGATGAATGCCTGCTGTTCTTTGCCTGGATCATGGTGTGCAGCTGTAACCACGTGTGCTTTTCACCTAGATAACCGCGTGGGCAGTTGCTACCTGCAGTTTGGACCAAGAGGGGACGGGGGCCTGTCCTGCAACACTGAGATTGGGGTTGGAGTCACTCGTTCCTCGTGCTGCTGCTCGCTGGGAAAGGCTTGGGGGAACCCCTGTGAGACCTGTCCCCCTGTCAACAGCAGTAAGGAAATGTGCTCGTGTTCTCCTGGTGCTGCCTTATTATAGAAGGGATGGGAAAAGAATTTGCAGTCTTTTACTGCATTGCTGTGCGTTGGTCATTCGAGACAAATTTCCCTGCCGCTGTCAGAGGGACAGAGGTGCAGAGGTGTGGCCTTGAGCACACAGACCTGACCTTTACTCTTCTGTGACTGACCTGGTGCCTGTTCTCACACTAATAAATCAGTGCTATCTTTAGAAGGCACTTCCCACCAGACCAGGTGAAACTTCAGGTAGTTGTGGGCACTTTATTTCCCATTAAAAAAAAATTTAAGAACTTTGCAGGTAATTATGGAATAGAGTGCATACATCTGCGGGGCATTTTTGCTCAGCAGCTCCAAGCTGGTAGGGAAATAAATTAATGATGCTTACAACTCAAATCATGGCTTTAATTTGGAGGCCTTAATTATTCTCCAGAGAAGAGTGTTGATAACTCTTGTGTATTTATGTCTAAGTCACTCTTAAGTACTTTCAAAACTGTTATCTAAAGGTAGTTATCAGCTTTGTAGAGCTTTGAAGGTCTTTAATGAATAATGCAACTCAAATGTCAAGTATGTTGTTCTTTACAACCTCATAACAGTAGGAATTCCAGGTTTGACATTTACCTTTATCAGTGGCATACTGACATTTCATATTAAAGAATTAATCAAAACAGAAAATATGTTCCTCTCTATGTGCCTGTGTGTAAGGACACAGTATGGAAAAATCAATATTGTGCCTGCCTTAAGAGTATATGAGGTTATGGTAAGAAAAGAAAGGAGAACTCCTCATCTTACATTGGTTTTCTGTTAATCTAATGCATATGTTTTATTTACTGTGGAGAGGTCAAAGAAGTAGAAACTAAATGACTATGGGGAAGAACAGCCATTAAAAACACAAGTGACATTTTATGATTCTGTTGTCCATAATTTTATTTTTTATGAAACTAACATGTTGTCTCTTCTTATATTTTACCTTAGCTGAATACAATACTCTCTGTCCAGGGGGAGAAGGATTCAGACCAAATCCCATCACTATTATTTTAGAAGGTGAGTTTCTTACAAATGACTGTGATGATTGATATGGATAATAATAGTAATAATAAAAAGGGAGTAATTTTTGAAGAGGAACTGCATTTTTCAGAAATCATTATATTTAGTGCAAAGTGAAAACTGTTAGTTTGAATTGGGAAACAACATGAAAAAGGCACACAGCAAAAGAATATTGGAGAAATCCAACACCATTTCAGTAGGAAAACAATCTGGTGCATACCTTTTGTGTGCTTCCTTGCTTTAACTGGATTTCAAAATTGGGCCCTGAAGGATAAGTAATTTATGAAAATTACAGCTCATCAGCAGAAAGTACAAATGTCAAGAAATATTCATCAGACAAAGCAGCTCTGTTTCCAATAAATGGGCAGAAGTGAGGAATTAGATGCCAAATTCCTGTAAACAGCAATGGAACATTGGGCTTAACAAGCTGAAACTTCTCCTTAAGGGCTGTTTGAATGGACGAGAATGAGCATCTTATCCATGCATTCCTGGAGAGCAATTTTGAAGCAAAAAAACCCCAAGAAACCACACATGACAGTTCAAAGCTACTAGTTGGCAAAATTTCAGGGTAGTGCTTAAATTCTCTTCTTTCTTGCATTCTGGAATGAAAATATGGTGAGTTGATTTTTTTTCTCCCTCTCTTTTCAGACATTGACGAATGTCAGGAGCTGCCAGGTCTCTGCCAAGGTGGAAATTGCATCAACACTTTTGGCAGCTTCCAGTGTGAATGCCCAAAAGGTTACTACCTCAGTGAAGAGACAAGAATCTGTGAAGGTTGAGTCCTTTGAAGCCTCTTTCTTTATCACAATGCAGTTATTACGAAAACCTCTGCTTTCTAGCCTTAAATCCTAAGTGGGTATGGTACACCCTGCCCTTACCTAGAGTCTTCCCTAAAATCATTATTATTCTATTATTATCTTTGGCACCAGTGCTACAATTAGCACAAAGCTTGAAATGGAACACTTGGATATATTAATGTTTATTTGAAATGTTAGACCTCAGCCACATGTATTCAGTAAACTGAGGGGTTATTAATGATTTCTGGCTTCTCACCCTGCAAGTTTTATGATGCTGTCTACATTTTGGGTGTGAGAGTAGCAGTGTAATTTACTAAATATGAAGTAAAGTTCATACTGGTTTTCCTTCTGTGTTTGAGATTTTTCATAACTGTTAAAACCAAAATTTTAAATTGCCCTACAATGAAAAAAGTGACTAACCCTGCTGTGAGAAGAAGGTGTGCATGTCTTTTGTGAAGTTGATTTGATCCCATTTCAGTGGCAAGTTAAAGAACTTTATTTAGTGTGTTGTCTTGCACTTTAGAGAACTAAGGCTAAACTTGGAGGCTGGAATCAGAGCTGTATTTTCCAAGCTATTCTTTAAATGAAGGGGTTTTGTTATCTTAGCGTGGTTTATTATGTCGTATTTCTCACAAACATTTGATTGGACTTGGACCTCTTCTCTCTTGTTAACTGCAATGTTTTTTCTTGGTCTCTAGATATTGATGAGTGTGTTGCACACCCTGGTGTCTGTGGTCCTGGCACCTGCTACAACACCTTGGGGAACTACACCTGCATTTGCCCACCTGAATATATGCAGGTGAATGGAGGACACAACTGCATGGGTATGTGAAACGTCATCTTTACTAGAACTGCGAGATTATCCAACTGTTTTGGGGGCCAGACCCTGTGCTTTGTGTTTATTTTGACTATTTCTAGCTCCCAGTTTGTGTCATATTGTCAGGAAAGAGATTCCTGTGACTGGCATGCAGCATTTAAGGGCTCTTTACTCCCTAACAGGGCTCACTGTTCATTGGTTTATTTTAGCTGATCATTTCCTAATGGTGGGGTTTACCATAAAAATGGATCTCATGAGTATCTACACTGTGTTTATGATTTCTTAGGAGTTTGCCTTTTGCCCTCTTGTGTCTTTAAGTGAAAACAGAAGAATGTCACATAAGTGTAAAACAAAGACTGTAGATTACACCAATCCTTAGATTATTTTTAAATGCTGGTATTTATGTTGCATTCAGAAAACAGAGTTAATTAATTTTGTCTGGTTTGATATTTACATAATATCATAATGATCATTATGTTGGTTACTTCAGAAGTACTTCTTTTCTCACATCCAGACATGAGGAAAAGCTTTTGCTACAGAAGCCATAATGGAACCTCCTGTGAGAATGAGCTACCCTTCAATGTGACCAAAAGGATGTGCTGCTGCACATACAATATTGGGAAAGCCTGGAACAAACCTTGTGAGCCCTGTCCAACTCCAGGAACAGGTAAAGCCTTCTGTGGTCACCCCGTTTTTGTTACTTTCTTTGTTTATCTGCTGCTTTGACCCATTAACTAAAGTTAACATTTCGTCCCAAAAGAACTTTTACTGAACATTAACACTGGTGTTGAAGATACTGGCTGACCAGAGATACCTCCTGTCTAGTCTGTCTTCCAGGATAATTAATTTAGGAGAGTGTAATTTAGTTCTTGGTAGTTGCAGACACATTTATCCTGATAGTCCTAATCTGTTAGAACATCAAGTCTGGGTTTCATATTGACTGTAGGAAGCCTTTCTAGATTTTTCAGCTGCGTCTCACATTTGATCCATGATCTGCTTGATTGCTTTTACATTTTCCTCTACTGAAGGTGACTGAATTTGCAAAAGTTGCCCAGTAAGTAGGGTATTGCAGTGGGAAGTAAAAAATTCTCTTTTGTAAATGGAGGTGAAAATAATAAAGGACAGTTAATTTTCAGTCAGTCTTTATGGAATTGATTTCCTGGAATAAGACACCCCTGAAAGCTCAACTCAGAAAAATCACTGGTGGGAGAATCACCAGCTTGGAAGGAAACGTGACATTCACTGAAAAATTCTTTACATTTGAAAAACAGAGCAAAGATACTTAAAAAACCCTAAAAAATGCATGTGTCTGTTTTGTACAAACACAGTTTATTGTTTAATGTACTTGCCCCAAGTTTACTGGTTTAGTATCACTACATTTATGCCTCTGGTGCTGTGATTTTAATATAGTTTTTGATTTTAGTGTAAAGAATGTATACTTCCATTCCAAGTGTTTTATCCTGGTGACGTGAGGCAAACAGCAGATAATTTAAGATTTTCCCTCACACTAAAGAGGAGGAAAATAGGACTGAAAAGAAGAGAAAATAGCCTTTTTCTTTTCCTTTTTAAATAGGAGGAGGGAGAATGAAGGAATGATCCTAGCAGCCACGAATGGGAAATGGAAATAAGCCTGAGAGAGGAAATGCATGTTTGCTACCACAGAGAGCTCATGAAATTCTGTCCCATGGTCATTAACCTAAATGTCATAAAATTGTCATCACGGTGACAACATGATGAGAAGAGCACAGCACACTGCTAGCAGGGATTCATGCAATTAATGTTCTTGGGTAGAAGAAAGAATTCTCCTTTTGGATTGGTGGCACTCAAATTCTCAAAAACTTCTGCAGCTTTTAATGATTTGTTAAAACCAAAATTGCTTGGTATTGTGCAAGCAGTTTAAGTATTTCCTGAAATATTTCAGTGTCGCCTTGTTGTTAGCTTTTCTAAATGACTTTACTGTTTTTGCAGGCATGGTTGAACCTTTTTCGCCATGGAAAGGGATTGTGTGGGGGATCAAACACAACTTCCAAGTGGAAATGGTTGAATAGCTGCACTTATGTTCTACAATCAGTTGTTTTGCAGTCTGGGTGGGGGCTGCACATCACAGGCAGGGGCTGGGGTACACTGACCTTAGCCACGCCACCACACTGAGCCCAGTGGCTCATTAAGAGCATTATTCTGCCCTGATGAGGATTGTAAGTGAACTTCACATGCCCATGCCTTTTTTTTTCCTTGGTGAACAGAGCTCTTTCTTCATTTTTCTCTGTTCATGCTTAGCAATCAGTCTCTGTTTGATGACTTTAAGTAGTAAAGACTGTTTTGTTTGTTTTTACACATTGTGCAGATCATAACTATTAGCATACAGACTTTAATCAGAAATAATAATCCTTTTTTGTTTGGCTTTTTTTACTCGAAGTGTAGAAAGCTCCTTCGCTGTTATGAAGTAACAAAGAATGTACAGAACTCTTTCATGGTTTGGTAATTTCAGGAGTGCCTGATCTTAGTTTTTTTCCTGTTATGTGACACATCTTTTTGTCCTAAAAAAATAGTACAGTTATAACTATATGGAGATTTGAAATATTTTTAGTCACTGAATGGAAAGTCAGGCTTCCAGAAATCTCTGGCATGTTTTTGTGTGGATAATTTTGCAATTTCTATAAAGACATTTCCATACAATCCTTACCTAATTATATACTCTTTCTCTACACAGTAAAACTGGGGGGGAAAAGTGTGAAGAACTGAATTCAGTGAAATTCATGAAATGTGGAGGTAGCATAATAGAATGAAAGAGGTCCTGCAACCCTTGGAGCCTCTTCCTCATCCTCCCAGACCTGATGTGTTTTATCATGGGAATAGGAGATCACTGCTTACTAGGACAGGGTAGTGAGCACAGGGCTCTGTTTTTGTCTGATATATTTACTGACAGCAGTAAATGGCATAAATCTCCTTGCAGAAAATAACTAAGTTGCTAAGCCTCAAATCTTACACGTAAGTAGTATGTAAAATATATTAGTGTGTTAAATAATTATAGTAACATGTAAGAAAGATGTATCTATGAAAGAGCAGTAAATTGCTGGATAGTAAAACACTGTGGTAGACAGCTCTGTAGCCCTGTATCTTGTACTACAAGAATAACCTGGGTGAGCACTAAGCAGCCATTAAACAGTAGGACAGAAGAAAGTAGAAAATGCTGATGTTCAAATATACTGGAGCCTGCTTGGCTTAGAGACATGACTAAGTATGTCTGAATGTGAGAAAAAGATTTTGCCAAATACCATTCTGAGCAGTGATTAACCAAATTTGCTAAAAATGGAGATGTTTGGTGTAAAGCAGGCAAGAATTATTCCATATATAATGGTAGTTAAAACTTCTCAGAATCATGAGGAGCTGCCATTAAAATGTAGATGGCAAGAAACTCAAACTACAGCCAGTAAAAACTATAATTGTTCCAGATAAAAGAGCATTAATTGCAGTAATACACAAGGAGCTCTTTGTTTTTTTCATTTTTTGGTGCTAGAATATTTTGTCAGCGTTTCAGGTTTAGAGACACATCAAAGCTGGGCTCCATACTCTTCCTTCTGTTGGGTAAAGAGGTTTCCTGTAGGTTCTCAGCAGCACCAACAGTGGGATAAGCACTCATGGAAGTCTCCAGATGTTAAACTTCCATAAACCCTTTGAATTTTATGTCATTTTGATGTTTTTGTAAATGTTACTTTTACTTTTGTAAATATTTTTGAAGTATATTTCACTTTAACCTAATGCCCTGAACGTACAAATTACCTGCCACACACTTTGAAATGCTTCCTTGGCAGTAGTTTGGAAACTGAATATTGAAACATGCTTTTTTCTGGATAATTTGAGTGCTGATGTGATCTAAAAAGGTGCTGAAGAGTGGCTGCATGGTTATTGTTTGCAAACTGTTCATTCAAACTGGTTGTGTCTTCCTTCATACTGGAATTGTTTCATTTCCCTCAAAGGAGTACAAATTCCCCTGGTAGTATTATGCAATTTTGACATGCTTATAGTTGTAGGCTTGTCATTTTTTATATTTTGACCTAGATAAAAAATTATTACTGTAAATGTGTAATAACTTTTTTTTGGAGAGCACTATTCTGCCACTAAAACCTCATCTTCAGTAATTAATAGAATCCATGCTAGAAATTTTTCTCTGTGTGTTGCAAACCCACTCAATTTCAAACACCTTTCCTAGAAAACCATGGGGTAATTTATTTTACACTTCACACCAAGCATTTCCCACTCTCCAAGTGCAAAAAGAGGATACAGAAGGAGCATATTAAAAAATATGGGGTTTTTTGAGCATCTTTTTTTAAAGCAAGTCTCCATTCTGCTGAACAGTTAAGTGGAACTAATCTGCAGTAATTCCACAGAAAATAAAATAGATAGTATTATGAAATAAGCTTAGGTACTGGTAAGTTATATTTATTTCTCATATTTGAAAATGCTGCTGTAGATTCTCACTACAGATGCTTAGAAAACAGGAATAAACCTTAAGGAGTTCTGTTAAGAAAAAAAAAACAACAAAAAACAAACAAACAAAAAAAAAACCCCACAAGAAACCAAACCAAAACCAAACAGAATGACTGCATTCTCAAATCAGACGTTTACTCATGTGCCAAAGTCTGCAAAGATTTGAAGAAAGTGTGTTACTATTTCAATTTGCACTAACTTATGGGCAGTCTGAATTTTCAGTACAAGCTAGAGAAGAGACAATTGCTCTCCTGAATAGATTTGGCTTGAAGCAGCTCTTGAGTAGCTGAGAAGACTGCAAGTAAATCTTGAGAGATTTTTGCATTCACTGAAAATGCATTGCTCTATATTTTGCTCTAGTTGAATTCAAGAGCCTATGTGGAAATATTCCTGGCTTCACTTTTGACATCCATACTGGAAAAGCTGTTGGTAAGTTTCACCAGTTTTTTATCCAAAAATTGTTTTACATAATGTTTTTGCGCCTGCATAATATTAATCAAAATAAGCATTGCATATACTAAAGTTGTTAAATTTGATTTTGGAGTTACAGTGGTGACACAAATTGAGATCAATTTTTATGTAAAATATTGCTGTTGGTTTCTTTTTTTTAAATTTCCACATTTTGTTGTGGTATTTTGCTTACCTGCCATCTTCTGAGTTCATGATTTTGAGTTTTAATCTGTAAGATAAAAAGTTTTGCCTTCAAAAATAGTGGGGGACTTCTCTGTAAGTTTTGCATCTTGGCCAATATTTAGGGTAGCTCTGTTTTGGTCACTTCCTGAACTTCATATGCCATTTTCTGTCATAATGGGCATATGTGTGGTTTTATAACATGTGTGTCATTTATGTAGATTAAAAGGAACACCTCAACTCAGTCTTAAACATGGTGAAAATGAGAATCCTTGCAGTGTGTAAAGACATGATAGACTGTACTTAAAGCAGCTCCTCTGCCTTTCAGACATTGATGAATGTAAGGAAATCCCAGGAATCTGTGCCAATGGAGTTTGCATCAATCAGATTGGCAGCTTCCGCTGTGAGTGCCCCACTGGATTCAGCTACAATGACCTGCTCCTGGTCTGTGAAGGTGATTTGAAATTTGGTTATTTTCTCCTTAGCCCCCTCAAGCTTATCCTAAAAGGAAAGGGAACATTTAATTCATGTGGTTTTCAAAGTCCAAGACTCAGACTGTGTGCTTTTGTAGGGCTTGAGGTTATAAATCAGTTTAAGTGCTTGTCTTTAATACAGATGCACATGCCCTTATAAAATTTGTAATTTTTTTTCTGTCAAGCTCCTAAATAGGTAGTCAATGCTTTTGTTTTGTTTTAGTTTAGGGAGAAAATTTAATTCTTGTTCTTAGACCTTCTCAAAAAAATGTATCTTGGATTTTTTTTTCCCAACTTGTGTCTCTTCTGCTACAGTTTTAGAGGCAGAGATACTCATAGAAGCTAATAAAGGTCTGTGTGTTGTAGAGTCAGTAGGAGTTTTGTCATTTGTTCAAGGATTTTGTGCTAACATGTGCAACCTAAAAAGTTGCAAACTGTGCCACTTATTTTTTCAGTTCAAAGGCAAAGAGGAAGTTTTTTTTAAAACACCAAAATATCTTTAGGCAGATGTTGCAAATTTCCAAAGTGAGTTTGATGCATGGTAAGTTGGATTTGTGGAATCCTCTTTAATCCAAAAGGTGATATGGGTGAAATGGTGTTGATGTTGCTTTTTGTGTGCATTCCCAGCACATGGGGCTGGAGGTCAGGCTGCTCGAGCTTTGTGGAGGGCTGAAGTTTCCTCTTGTACAGACAGACAGTACAGTGTAAATCTGAGGCAGGGGTGGTTTCTGAACTCTTGGTTTTTCAGATATTGACGAGTGCAGCAATGGGGACAACCTCTGCCAGAGAAATGCTGACTGTATCAACAGCCCTGGGAGCTACCGCTGTGAATGTGCTGCTGGCTTTAAGCTGTCACCCAACGGTGCCTGCGTTGGTAAGAAACCAATTTTCTTGAGAGAAAGGAGAGAAAGAATTCTCTCTCCTGTTTTTATCTCACCATGGTATGCCCGGGTTTCTCTCAGCATCCTTTATTTTCTGTTACCTTGTGCGTTCTGCTGTTTTTCTTCACAGCCACATTTCTCAGTAAAGGGAAAGAAAAGGCAGAGTGACATTTTTAAAGGGCATTTTCTAGGTGTCAGCCAAACCCTGACAGTAGTTGTGTGTGTAGGCAAGCGCTTCCTGTGAAATGAAGTTCTCTTACGGTTCAGATTTACTTACAGATAATTTTGAATCTGGTTTTAATCATAACAGCAGATTGTAAAAAACATCATTGTGTAAAACGAGGATATAATGGGGGTCGGTAACGTGCACCATCTGTTCTGTGTTTTTGTTACAGATCGCAATGAATGTCTGGAAATTCCTAACGTTTGCAGTCACGGCTTGTGTGTGGACATGCAGGGAAGCTACAAGTGTGTGTGTCACAATGGCTTCAAGGCATCCCAAGATCAGACTATGTGCATGGGTATGGAGAGGAAATACTTTTCTGTGTGTGGTTTTTTTTGGCTGTGAGCTGTTTGCGGAGGGAGACCATGAGTCTAATTTTGTCAGTAGGTTGTACTGACACTAAAAAACTGATTCAGGCATTTCTGTTTTGGTGGGGTTTTTTTTGTGACTAAAGTCTGTGAAGTTGTCCTTGGAGGAGATAAATTACTTAGGGAAAAAAACTCAGAACAAAACAATAATTTCAGAGATAGCTTCATGTTGCTGAAGAAACATTTCCACAAAAATACACTGTAGTGGCCTATTCTAGAGAGAGTTTTATAGGAAGTATCACAGAGTGATAGAAAGACACATAGCTAAAAAACCACATCTTTCAATTATTTAAATTTATTGAGTTCATGTGTCATTTAAAAAACAGAATCTCCCTTTAATGTAACCTTATACTAATTTCGTGTGAAAATGATGACATGATAGAGATTATACAAGAAATAAGATTGAACAATAAGAATGTTCTTCTTGTTCTTTTAGTTCATAATCAGCTCTACAGGGTTTTAAAATGAAAAGGTGATATATTTCAACTTCAAACAGATATTTTAAACACATACATATTGTAGTACGTATTCACATTTGCCTAGAGTCTTCTCGTATTTAAACTAAGTCACGTTTGTCAGACAGTCAGGGGAGGATACTTGGGAAAGTTACCTGTTTTGACAATGCAAAATATGAAGAACTAGCAGGACAAAATCTCAATAACTTCCAGATCCCCATGAAACTCCAGAAATTGTTTAACACACAGCAGGAGATACTGAACTTTAGTGCCTTTTAAAAATGTATGTTTGCAAAAGTTTTTCAGCAGTCTCTGTAATTCTGGATGTGATATTGACATTATCCATTTACTTTTATAAATTGAATTGCATTTTCAACAGCTTTTCATGGGCTCTGAGGTAAAATATGTAACAACTGATAATTTCAGGGCTGTGATGCTCAATCCTTTGTACTCAGTCCTGATCACTTGTACATGTTAAAGAAATGATGAAATCTTAGTATGGAAAACAAAAAGATGGAATGCCTTCAGATAATTGCACATACACATTTATTTTTACATGTAACAGTACCTTTTATTAAAATACACACAAAATTACATAATGTAGTGTTTTCCTGTGTGTACTGAGAAGCTGCAAAAATCTGTAGCATAAACACAAAATGCAACAAATTAAACGAGGGACCAAAGTTGAGGATATTGCAATTGTGCACAGACAACACATTACCCATAGCTGGAAAAACCAATTCCCACCTGAAGTTTGTCTCTCCTTGCAGATGTTGATGAGTGTGAACAGTATCCATGTGGAAATGGAACCTGCAAGAACACGGTCGGATCATACAACTGCCTGTGCTATCCAGGATTTGAATTAACTCGTAATAATGATTGTGTGGGTAAGAGACCTGATCCAAGCTTTTTTTTTTCATTGCTGCTGGCTTGTCATGCCAAGAAGGACAATGTGTAGTTAAACAGAAGAGATGTCAGGGTGTGAGGAAAGTTAACTGAGTACAGTAACTTCTGCTGTTACCAGCCCTAGGGGTTAATCCTTACTGTCGTGTTTTAAACTAATTAAAAGTGTTTTTTAATTACAGCCAATTGAAATAATATAATATTATCCTAAATATCTGGAATACTGGGGCAACTTCCAGTTCACTGATGTTTTAATCCATCTCTCAATTCATTTAGACTTCCTTGGTATTTACAGCACATCTTTGGCTACAAGCACAGTCCACAGGCACCACTTGTTCTATCCCACCACCAGTGCTGCCTCATGGATTTAAAATAATTCCTTTGTTTCACCGTTTTGCTTGACTCTTGCATAAGGTGAGAAAGAAGAAGCAGGCCAGCAGTAAGAAAGCCAGGATAGCTGATCTGTAACCTGCCAGATCTCCTAAAATGAGCAAAGTTATGCAGAGCTGACACAGGCATTGCTATTGCACATTCCCTAAAGCACAGGACACCAGAATATCTGAGGAGTTTGGACTGCTTTAATTCCTGGGTTCTTGTGATAAAACAGGTAGGAAGGTGTTCCTAGGCTGAGAATCAGGCTCACAAACCTGGAGATCTTCTCCCTTGTGCAGAGCAGAACCAAAGAGGGAGGCTTTACACTCCCTTCTCCTACAGAAGGAAGATACAGCAGAATCTAATTGTTCCTTCAGCTTCAGGAGGGAACTAATACATCTTTTAAAAAGCATTTTAAATGCTCTTCTTCTTGCTCTTCTTTAAATGCTCTTAATTTGCAGTATGTGCTGCAAATTACAAGTTTTTCTTACAGCATGATGCCTGTCCTATATCCTTTTCATTTACTCTTCCTCATCCATATTTTTCCTTACGCAGTGCTCCTTTAAGTCTGCATTACTGAAATAACCCTACAAAATAACAAGCATTTTTAAACATCTTTTTAAGAGCTGTTACAAAGGAGAAAATCATCCTGTGGAAAGCAAATTACATAGTCCAAAAGTTGAGATTGGCAGGAAAAGGTTTTTAGGAGGAAACTCGAGTGGCAATGGATCCAGACAAAATCCAAAACACCCCATGTAACATTTTCTCCTCTGTTGGTAGACTTGGTGTAATGCAGTCCCTTTGCAGTAATTTAATATCTCCAGATGCAGTAAGTGAGGTAATGCTGTAAGCTTGGAAATGGTAGTACCCTTTAAAAAAAGTGTGATTTAATTAGAACGTGCATCTTAATGCTCAAGTGGGAGTTACTTTCCACCAGCTGTCAGCTGATTTCTGCTTGCTACAAAATGTACCTTTTCCACAGAAATACTAAGTATTGAAACTTGAGTGTGTTTATAACAAACTGTATGTAGTATGCTGGGACTCAACTCTCATTTCTTGGGTTCAATTTTGATTTTTTTTTTTTAATCAGATATTGATGAGTGCAGTTCCTTCTTTGGTCAGGTGTGCAGAAATGGACGGTGTTTCAATGAGATTGGTTCTTTCAAATGTTTGTGTAATGAAGGATATGAGCTTACTCTGGATGGCAAGAGTTGTGTTGGTATGTATGAAACCACATGATGTTCAAGTACTGATGAGCTGAAATAAATTAATAACTGCCATGTAGAGAATATCTGAATATCAAAAGTCTGAATATCTAAATATCAAAAGAGAATGATAGTGACTTAAATAAGAACACAGTAGAAGTAAAGGCCTTTTTTGGAATAGTTGTTGGTCTTCAAGTAATTAATTGCCTTAGGAAAAGAAAACTAGTACAGAACCCTTCCATCTTTTTCACATTTTGTTACCACAAGAATTGCAAGATTCTAAACCTTTCTTGATTTCCTCCACTCCCCAAAGATACCAACGAGTGTGTAGCACTGCCTGGTTCGTGCTCTCCTGGTACCTGCCAAAATTTGGAAGGATCATTCAGGTGCATCTGTCCACCAGGATACGAAGTAAAAAGTGAAAGTTGTATTGGTAAGGCAAGTTGTAGCTGTTGTTCCTGAACAATTTAAGAATTTGTATGTGGTTCTGATTGGGTGGAAAGCAGCTGCACACCCTGATGGTTGTGAATCTTTCCTGACTTAAAATCAAGGTGGCAGGGAATAAGTATGAAAAATCTTCAGGAAGTAGTTTAAAAAGGAAGGCAGAAGGATATTTTGTATGGTATAGTATTCTATTTTGAACATTGATTTCTTCATTAATGCAAACAAAAATACTTTTAAAAAAAGAAGTACTCTGTCTTTCAGTCACTTTTGAAAAAGTATAATTCATAAAACAGATGTGCTTACTGTATTTATATAAATTTTACAGAGGGTAATTATTGGCAATCAATGCATGAATTAAGCATTTAGTTTCAGAGGGAAATGAAGTTCAAAAATCTTGATAAAATTATGGCACTTATAGGAACAATCAGTTAAATCAGTTTCTTCTAACAAGTGTTTTATGATTTTACATTTTGTATAATGTCTCTCAAGTGCTGAGATTCCCAGAAGGAGGACACAGCAGACCTGTCATCCATTTCTATGTTCTAGTTCATTCATAAAAGTCTCACTTAAAGCTTTGAATGCCATTCAGGAGCTGAATGTCACACACTGAACTGAGATTTGCTGTGGCAGAGAACAAGAAATAAATCCAAGTTACAACTCACTTTTCCAACATGGAATTTATTGGGCATTTAAGATTTCACTTACTGCCACCTAATCTGTGTGCAGAGCACGAGCCATTTTGAATTTTGTGTCTTGAACAACAGGATTTATTTTTCTAAACCTCAGAGTTCTCTCAGCCACTTGTATCATGCCACCAATATTAGGTTTGCCTGCCAAATTCATGATTTCTTTTGGCAGCTGCTGGAGGCTCCATATTAGCAGTTATGTTTGAGGTGAATTCAAATCACCTACAGTTCTAAAGTCATTAATCTAAAATAACAAAAGCTTTGGGTTTTCAAGGAATTTTATTGTTTATGGCCACTTTAGCACCTTCTCAGAATCTGTGTTTTTGAGAGCATCAGTGACTGCCAGACAGATTTCTGCCCAAACTGAATGAAAGGGCCTTGCTTGCATTCTTTTGTCATTCTGCCATATGTCCATAAAATCTGAAGCTAGAGCTCCTAGGAAATGCCCAATATTTACACTAAATACGAATACTTTGGTTTATGCCTTTAATAATAATTTAATATAATATTTAATGATATACGGCTATTAAAAAATAAATCTTAACTGTAATAGTAATAGATTATAGATTATTCAATAGAACAGGAATGCATTTTAAATAACACAATGAGAGTGGCAGTAAAAGACTGCTAAATATAAGTCTGGGCATGTAAATACAATTAAAGGTGTCGCTCTAGTAATAACTTGCTATAGTTTTAGTCCCAGAATGTGACAGAAGCATGAAGAAAGTATACCTTTAATCAAAAAGAACCCCCAACATAGAGATTTTAAAAAATAACATTTGGATGTTTTATGGAAACATTTTTGTTTATAGAAAAATATTGCTCCTATGGGAAATATATTCTGAAAGCATGTATTTAATGTTTGTATTTTGAGTCTAACCAAGAACAGAGAACAGTGTTTAGAAAAGAAGGTGTGCGCCAGTGAGGAGCTCTAATGCAAAGGAGTGAGTGAAACCTACAGGCTGCTTTAACTTTTGGGCATTTTGTTGGAAACTGCTTCAATTGACTCAGTAAATAAATAAACAAACAACCTTCCTGAACTAAGGAGTTCACAGCAAGTGAGGTTGTGGTGAAAGTTTGTCCATGGCTCTGCAGATATTAACGAGTGTGAGGAGGATCCCAACATCTGCCTCTTCGGGTCCTGCACCAACTCCCCAGGAGGTTTCCAGTGCATCTGTCCCACGGGCTTTGTGCTGTCTGACAATGGCAGGAGGTGCTTTGGTGAGTTCATGCATAAGGAATGTAATAACTCAGTCTAAAAGATAGCAGATACCCTGTAGAAACCCCTTCCAATTTATCTCTTTACAAGGGTTGCTAAGTGCTTTTTTAAAAGTATGAAAAATACAGGTCTTATGTTATTTCTCTCAGGGCAGACAGTCATTATCTGACTTGGGAGAAGGTTCTAGCTCTGCATAACTGTATTTTCTTCTCCTAGATACTCGTCAGAGTTTCTGTTTCACCAACTTTGAGAATGGGAAATGCTCAATGCCAAAGGCTTTCAACACCACAAAGGCCAGGTGTTGCTGCAGTAAAATGCCAGGAGAAGGATGGGGTGATCCTTGTGAGCTCTGTCCAAAGGAAGAAGAAGGTATATACTTAAAGTTTAAAATTTGTTGCTGGGGGAAAAGGAGGAGCACACTGGTGTTGTACTTTTTGTTCAGTAGAAAGAGAGATCTTTCTGGCATTCACTCTCGGTGGCTTTTTCTAAAATGATTTTTCAAGTCAGCAGAAGGAATAAAATGAAATTGAAGAAACCACAGACAAAGAGAAATACTTATTTCTTAGTTTTGCTCTGTAGAGACCTGAGCTAGTATCCTTTTTGGATGGCTTTAGCCATCTGTCATGATTCTGTCTCTCACTCACTCCATTTTTTAAAGAAAATGTATCTCTGCAGTTGCTTTTCAGGACCTCTGCCCATATGGTCATGGAACCATTCCTGGAATTGACGATACACGAGAAGGTAAGTATTCTTCTGAATATAAAAAGTAAATATTAATACTTAAAACTATACTTGGATATTATAGCATGTGACAGTTTACTCCTCACAGCTGCTGGTGACAAGAGGCTGACCTGTAAAATATGTTAAAAGAACACTTCCTGAAGTAATAGAGACAAACATAATAGGCTGCTTAGATGTTTTTTAAATGCTTTTTTTAAGACTTGAAATGCATCAGCTGAGTGGCTGTTAATATCTTCCTGCTTTTTAGATGTGAATGAATGTCTTGAAAGCCCAGGAATTTGCTCCAATGGTCACTGCATCAATACCGATGGATCGTTCCGCTGCGAGTGCCCCATGGGGTACAACTTGGATTTCACAGGAGTGCATTGCATAGGTGTGTGCAGTTATAGGCATTGGAACTCCTGAATTTAAAACACAACTTGCCCCAGTTCTCCTCACTCTGCATTTATTCATTATGTGCAGATACAGATGAATGTTCCATTGGCAACCCCTGTGGAAACGGAACGTGCTCTAATGTGGTTGGCAGCTTTGAGTGCAGCTGTCACGAAGGATTTGAGCCAGGCCCAATGATGAATTGTGAAGGTAACCTGTCCTCTTTATTATTTTTTTTCCTTTGGCTTTTGTCCAGTCCTCAGCATTCAAATTACTTTATTAGCCTTGTCTTTCATGCCATAATATATTTTATTATATATTTTTTTTTCCTCCATAACTCGGAGGAAAAAAAAGTTTCTGTGCTTTGAAATACATAATTGGAAAAGAAATCTGATTTGATTTAAACAGAACTTTTAGTTTATCACAGGACTTCCCACACTCAATGGGAATGCCCCATGTGTGGCATTCTCACAAATGTTATATTTTGTGAATCATAATTAGTTTGCTTTCTGAAGCTGACATTTCTCATCACACAAAAGTACATTAAATTTGAACATCTAATAAAAATCTGAATTAGGCCTGCCCTAACTTGCCATGTCAAGCTCAAGTAGTTCTATATATATAACTATAACTATGCCATTATTCTTAAATAGAACATTGTTCAATTTTCTCCAGTTACTCAAAAGCTAATGGTTTGAATTACTACCTTTCTGATAATTTTAGCTGAAAAGAGAAGCACAGGTGTAATTAAACCTTCTCAGTGATTGTTTTGAAATGCAGTAGAGAATGACTGTTTTGTTTCTCTCTGTTCAGATATCAATGAGTGTGCTCAGAACCCCTTGCTGTGTGCTTTTCGTTGTATCAACACTTATGGTTTCTATGAGTGCACCTGCCCAGTGGGATATGAACTAAGGGAAGACCAAAAGATGTGCAAAGGTAATGACTGATGCATAAACTTCTCCCCACCTTCCATCACCAACAAACAATCCAAATATTCCTGTGCATCTTGTGTTCATCCTCTCAGTGGAATGTAGCAAACAGCCCAGCAGGTGAGGGTTTGCTCTTTCAGAACTCACAAAAAAGCACTTTTTAGTGTTTTTGTGATCACATGTAACCTTTGGTGGGGACTGCAAAGCCAAGAATGTCACAATGCTGAATTTCTTCTTTAACATGACAAGATGATATAGCTCACTAAGATCAAGATGACTACAAATAATCATAGATTTTGGACTTTTCCTTCAGTGCTTTTACTTAGGGAAGCCTGTACGTCCTTTCTCTTGAAGTCGTCTTCAGAAACTGAAGCTACTGAAGAAAGTTCAAACACATTTTTTTTTTTTTTCCCCAGATCTAGATGAGTGTGCTGAAGGTCTCCATGACTGTGAATCAAGAGGCATGATTTGCAAAAATCTGATTGGTACCTTCGTGTGCATTTGTCCTCCTGGGATGACCCAGAGACCTGATGGAGAAGGATGCACAGGTAAAGCTTAGAAAGGGAAGAAGGCATCTAATGGAATATACACAAGCNAGTTCTAACTGACTAATAAGGATTCCAGAATAAAAACTCCTTTGCTCTACAACTAAATCCAGAAGTTTTTCAGACAGTTGTTACATCTAAAAAATTAATTTGCCAAACAAATGAGACCTCAGTTTGTGGGTGGAAAGCAAGATTTTCATAAATAGTTACATTTCCTTTAGCATTAGTATAAATAATGTGTCAGTTCTTTAAAGAATTAAGACTCTTAGGATTCTGAAACCACCTATAAATGCCACGAAGAACAAAAGATATGGAAACAGCCATAGTTCAAAACAATTCCCCATCCTGGAAGTAAACAAACACTTTTCCTCCATCATTTACTCAATTAGGTGAGGGGAAGACAATTGCTGTATTTTACCAAATTGTACTTTCTTCTGGTATACAGAAAAAAAACCAGGACCATTCCAAAATTCTCTGGGGGAAAAAAAAATTTAACACTCATCTTAGTGAATGTTTTAAATTGAAGTATTTTATAGCAATGTTCTTTCAGCTAGAGAATGACTGCTCTCCTTTAAAGATCTTTATTATTTCTTTTATTTTTATTTAGCGAATATAATCTCTATTAATAAGAATTTTGTCCTTCATTTTGACATGTAATTCTGCCCTTAAAGAACCTGAGGTTTTCCTGAGGTTTATTTTAAGCATCTAAAATTGTGTAACTGCTTACAGTATGTGTGCCATTACCTATGGGAGAAAATACATACAGACTGTAAACTTCCAGGAAAATCCTATGTGGACTGAAATATGATTTACTGTGGGAGAAATCAAATGTATTCGGGGACTCTTGATGATTACAGAGTGAAGATTTGTCACTCAAACCATGCATGTGTTCCAATTTTATTTAAATGTTACTTACCAGGTAAATATTGTGAACAGAATTTGCTCTGCTGGGTTTTCTGCTTCGTGCTATAAGTTGTGAAGCATTAAAGCTTTTATCCTGGGATGAAGCACAGAAAGAATGGAATAGGATAATGCTCCCTGGAAAGCCCTTTCCAGGCTTAAACAGTTGATTTTTCCACGCCTTTAAAATATTTTTCAAATATTACATGTAATATTTAATGGATTCTAGAAAGTGTGATAAATTTTCTTGTAATGAATTGTTGTGGTTGTTGCTGATGTTATTACATTTTGGTTTTGTTCTTATTGTTTCTATTATTGTTATAATTTTTATTAATGTTGTTATATTTTTTGTCAAGATGAAAACGAGTGCCGCTCCAAGCCAAGTGTCTGTGAAAATGGTCGGTGTGTGAATGTTGTTGGGAGCTACAGATGTGAATGCAATGAAGGATTCCTGTCAAGTCCATCAGGCATTGAGTGTCTTGGTAAAAGTCTCTTTTGTACACGTTTCATCTCACACTAGAGTGTAAATGCAGAGAGAAAATTAGGCTTCTGAATACCTAACAGCTGTCATATCTTCAGAAATTTAAGAATTACACTTATTAATTAATGAGACAATATTCAATAATATTATTAAATATTATTAAATAATGATAGGAATGAACAGCTTGTAGCAACCAGGCCTCACATATTCCATAGGACATAAATGTAGATAAAATACAGGGATTTTTTAACAAGTAGAATTTAGTCGCCTTGAGATAATTCAAAAATGGATGCAGAGTAAAACTGAGTGTTTGCTTATTCAGAACATGGTCTTAAGCACCATATGGCAACTTGGCATCTCAATTTTCTGTACCTTTAATTCATATGTAAAATACTACGATTTTACCAGAAAATTGCAACTTTTTTTTTTTTGAGTCAGGCCTGCAAGGTATAAATGCTGATGAAGGGTTTTTGTTCATCAGCCTGTATTTTCTTTTTAATACATTCATATTTGTCATTTGCACTACAAAATATATCATTCCCTTTTCTGGAGTCAAACAGAACTGCAAAAGTTTACTTTTTCTTGACCAGTGTTCAAGTGTACATACAGTACTGAAAGGGCATATTTATTAGTATTCTTGCGTGAAAAAAGCATAATCATCTTATGCCATTACTATAAAACCAGCTCCCTCTAAATTGGCATGAGGAGTGTGCTGATTTCATGGCTAAGCAATAACATTGAAGTGCAGAGTATTTCCTAAGGATTAGAACCAGATGGGAAAGAGAAAACTGCAATCTGTTAACCCCAGCCAGTCATTAATGCCAAGGAAATGCCCTGTTTGGAGGTCATTATTGCTTTCCTATATTTAATATGTAATTTTCTTATTATTTTCTGCCTTGGGAAGGTTTTCTTTCTGTTGCTTTTCCTTTCAGGTTTCCTGGGTTAGAAAATACAATGAAAAATGGATCTGGCAGAAACACAGAATTTGTTCTGAATTATAGCACGGGCATTAAATCACAGATTACATTGTTTTAAATACATTGTGCAACCTTTTATACTCTTCTCCCATTAAAATTCATTCCACATCTCAAACTGGGGACAAAGTATTTATGTGTTCTTCAGGTCATAATGTCCCTAAAGACCTGCACAATATCCCTGTCTAGGAGAACAGAAATCTGCAGTCTTGCCAATTCCTACAGCAAATATTTTGTTTCACAGAACTGACACTTCCAGTGAGGACAGCTTTATTTGATGTAAATAGTTAAGTTACCAGGTGGACAAATTAGGTCTTTCCTAAAGCCAAAGTTTGCCTTTTGCCTAATTCTTCTAAGAAATGTACAGATTCTTCTAATTTTTAAAAGAGAAGGTCAGCTGAGTATTGATACATTTACACATTCTGAGGGATCACTACTGGCTTTGAGAGAAAAAAGAAAGCTTTTATTTAAAAAATAAGCATTCTCAGATCAATAATTGACAATGTCTCCATTTAAATGAAGAAATAAGACATAGCCTATATAGAAGATAAAATCTCTGCAAGATTTGGAGTTTCTATTAGCACTGGAAACTGGGATTTCTTTTCTCCTTGGCTTCCTGTTTGAAGGAAACCTGTCAGAGCCCCATGACTTTAAAGCTTTGCTTCCCTTTCATTATTGATAGGCATTAACCAAAAAGTTTAAAAATTAAAACAGAATTAGACAGGGGCATACCAACAATAAGGACATACAATTCTAGTTTTTTCCCCAACTAAATCTAGGAGTACCACTGAAAAAGTACTGAGTTTCATATACACTTACAAGTTGTAAGGATTTTTTATTTAAACCATACTAGGGTAATTACAGATGATCAAATGTATTATTTTGGCCAGTAAAATAAACAAACAAACCAACCAAACTTGTCACCCCACTCCAAATAAATAATTTAAATGCAAACACAGCATAGGCAGCTGAAGTGGCAGCTCAGTTTTGCCCTCAGCCTGTTTTACTACCAAGGGCACAAGTTTCCTACGAGCAAAACTCTTACCCAGCTCAGGCACATACAGAACATTAGGGGTGTCTTGGATATATTTGGAATGGCAGCATATTACCAGAACACACAACAATCCTGAAAGGCTAAATCAGGGTGGACTCCATGGTAGCTGATAACCTTCTGCTGCTGGCATATATTGACAGGGAGCCACAATAATACACCAGATGCTTAATGGAGCAGATTTTCATCTCCTTCCGTGTTCCAGCCTCTCTCCTTCTCCCTCACAGATAATCGCCGGGGGTTTTGCTTTGCTGAGGTTCTGCAGACCATGTGCCAGATGGCCTCCAGCAGCCAGAACCTTGTCACCAGGTCTGAGTGCTGCTGTCACGGGGGCCGGGGCTGGGGGAACCAGTGCAGGCTGTGCCCCCTCCCCGGAACCACCCATTACAAGAAACTCTGTCCACACGGATCAGGCTACACCACAGATGGAAGAGGTACTTGCAGGGATGAAAAGAGGCAGAAAAGGGGAAAAGAATATGCTGTCATGCTTAAGAAAATGCAGAATTCTCTTTGAAGTTGCTTCGGAGAATTTCCTGTTGAACAACAGAGTTTGATTTTTCAAATAATGCCAAGAGACCAGAAAATGAAAACACATTTGACGGTATCTGCAGACAGATCAACTGGGCAGAATTTTCAGGATTAGGATCTGGCTGGAGAAGTGCCAACCAGTAAATAAAAGCTAGAAATGATCCCAGAGCTTTTGTATTGCTGAAAAGTTGGACACGTGGCAAAGGCAGCAACCACCTCATTTAACAACAATCTCACAATGCTGTGGAGGTACTATTTCCACACAGAAAGAAGCTAACGTGTATTTTTTAATGTTGGTGATAATTTCTGACATGGAAGAAGTCGTAAGATAATTCTCTTGTATGGGGTTTGTATTTGGAGTAAGCAAAACTGGAATCTGAATACCCAGTGAAAGAGCAGGAAGGTGTTGGTGCAAAGAACAGTAATGAAATTTGAAAGATGTTTGGCTTTGGATTCAGATCCATTTTTAAAGAGGGAGAAGGGAGAAAGCTCCTGTCAGAAGCATGATGATGAGGAACTCTGCAAAAACAGAAGAGAAGAAGAAAGTTGAATTTAAAACTGAAACATGACATATTTATTAATTTCCATACAGATATTGATGAATGTAAGGTCCTGCCAAACCTGTGCAGGAATGGGCAGTGCATTAACACCATGGGCTCCTTCCGGTGCTTTTGCAAAGCTGGCTATACCACTGACATAACTGGCACATCTTGTAATGGTAAGAATCATTCATTAATCATCAGCTGAAGTAATCATCACTTACCATTTTTAGTTGTTACACAGTGATGTACCAACCTTTGTAAACCCTTGCACCATTTTTTAAAAATCTCTTTTATCTCATGTCTTTTATTTAATTTCCTAGTATGCATTTCTGGTTTTGTATTGCATTTGGGGAAATTGAGGAACAAGCTCTGCTGGCAGTATTGCTGCAGTAGAATGATCACTTTTAATTTGTTAAAGTTTGTTAAAGCTGTGTAACCACTTTAAGTGACAAACCAGCTCATTACTTCCTGGTGTACATTTTTCCCACTTTTTTGTTGGTTTGCAGGTACAAGTTTACCATAGTATACCAAAAAGTAAATATTTGTTGCTTAGATGAAAATACCAATGCCACTCTCACTCTAGTGTATTACTCCTTCAAGACAGTTTGTCATGGTGGTGGCAACCCCATATAAACTCCACAGTAACACATTCATAAAGAAAGGAAGAGAAACCCTGAACAAATATAAATGGAGGCCTTTTTTCTATGGGCATTTTTCTCTAAAATGTTGTGCTGTGTAGCAAACATCCTTCTGCCAGAGATGAGGACAAAAGATAACTTAATCTTTTCCTCTTATTAGACCTTGATGAGTGCTCCCAGTCTCCCAGACCATGCAATTTTATCTGCAAGAACTCAGAAGGGAGCTATCAGTGCTCCTGTCCCCGGGGCTATGTGCTTCAGGAAGATGGAAAGACATGTAAAGGTGAGGTTATACACAGTACCTTTTAACTTGGTTACAAATTAATTCAAAAGGAATTGGTTTTGCAGTGTGGTATTTTTATAAAATTTGATTAAATGTGCCTGTTGACATTTTTAAAACAACAGCATTTTTAAGACAACAACATTACTTTCAGATCTTGACGAATGCCAAACCAAACAACACAATTGTCAGTTTCTCTGTGTCAACACCCTTGGAGGCTTCACATGCAAATGTCCACCTGGTTTTACACAACATCACACAGCTTGTATTGGTAAGAAAAACATCGGTTTTCTTTCATAAGCTTTTTTGGAAGAACAACATTCTCAACTATTTCTTGTGCTCTTTATGCAGAGCAATAGTGTCAAGAGGGCAGAAAACAGATTTTGAAAAGCAGCAATTACAGCTAAAGAAAAAAATGAGTCTATCCAGTCTGTTCACTGTTTCTATTTTCTTGGTTAGTAAAGAGTTGTACATATTTAATATATGTTATTATGTTCTAAGTATAACCATATGGAGACAAAAGGGTAAATTATTAAAATCTCATTTAAAATGTAGTTAACCAAAACCAGACTGCATTTTCTTTTTTTAGTAGATACAGATGTCTTTAGATCTTAAGCATATGTGTAAATCTTGCCAACTGAAACTCTTTTAGTTCAGCTAACTCAGAAGGTCAGCATTTTTCCAATATCAGCAATTACATGCCTGCTCTTCCACACTCATATCACAACTGAACTACCACTAGCACTTCTAATTTATTAATTAGTCATAGCTCTGCATAAGTCTCCAGTTCATCTGGCATTTAAAAATGAAAAGGTACTAAATAAAATGTTGCATCTTTGTGGATTTTATTTTTATGTTACATGAACATGTCTAACATCATGCCACAAGGTAAACCAACCTTCTCTCTCCTCTGTATTTTGAAGATAACAATGAATGTGGTTCTCATCCATCACTGTGTGGATCAAAAGGAATTTGCCAAAACACTCCTGGAAGTTTTACCTGTGAATGTCAAAGGGGATTTTCTCTGGATTCTACTGGATTAAACTGTGAAGGTAACTCGGAACAGTCACATTTTTTTATGTTGCGAATCCTTACTTCAGTTTCTAGTGAACTATTTGATGTTAAAGACAGAGAAAATAAAGTACCAACCATAGTAAAAGTAATTACAAAAATAAATTGGAAAGTATTAGGCTACTTATAAGTACAACAAAGGCATATGTAAGAACATACTGCCTCGAGTGATTTTTACAGAAATTAGGATAAAAAGGAGAGTGTCTAGTTGAACTCTTTAGCAGGTGTTTTCAGGCTGCCATTTCAACTTCACATAGATTTATGCATCTAAAAGTATACTAGTTGTGGGGCTTTTTTACATTCATGTCTTCATATGTCTAAACAGAATATCTCTACAATTTTCATTTTGGCTAATTTTAATTGTCCACTTGAGGGTGGACTAAGATTAGATTCGAAATTTTGTACTTAATTCTCCTAGCACAGAGTTACATATTGAGAAGGCCAATTCACTGCATTCAGAAAGATCATTATTATAGGTAAAATGCAGGTTGTATTGATGAGCTTTATCTCTCTCTGTTGGCCCAAGGAGAAGTCTCAGTCAGGAAATCTCTATTTGAGAGCTCCAGACTTCTCAGTGGGCCTCAGCAAGGAAAAAAGTAAAAGGCAGTACAAGGCCACCTGGCTGTGAGCATTACAAATGCAAGAGCGTACATGGAAAAATTTATGATCTCTCAAAATACCAACAGCTCTGATAGAGCATTTAAAACAGGAATAGATATTTGGAGCCTATTTCTAGAACAGCAGTCCAGAATATATGCAGCTAGAAGTTCTACTAAGATTTACCTCCTGTCAGTTTACTTTGTTCTCATAAAGTGCATATGTTCTGGTGTGCCTATAAAACAAAAGAATTATTTTTTTATTTTCTACTGGACTTGTATACTGTATCTTAAAAAATTAGTTGCTTACAATCTAATCATTTCCTATAGTAGATACAATTTAAGATGTCTGAATTTTTAAAATTTGGAGGGTGGGATGGCTGTGGCTGTGTTCTTTTATTAACACTTGTCTCAAAGACTTTTTATGTAGCTTTTTATTTTCAGTTGCAAAGACATCCAAATTTGACATTCAAACACTAAAATATGTTTCAGGAAACTGAAAGTTTATCCCTGAGTGGTTGGTTTAAAACTGAAATTACAAAACCCCTCAAATTCTAAGCATTACCCTAAAGCAATAATGTGTGGGATTACTGGGAGTAGTGTTTATTCTCCAAAATTGTGTACTGAAAAGGTTCAAGAGCTCAAGTGAGATTATTGATGGAAAGAACTGGACAATAGTTGACTACCAGGCTTTCCAAAAGAGCCACCTGCCCTGGCAGGGACACTGCCACTGTCCCAGGCTGCTCCCAGCCCCAGTGTCCAGCCTGGCCTTGGGCACTGCCAGGGATCCAGGGGCAGCCACAGCTGCTCTGGGCACCCTGTGCCAGGACCTGCCCACCCTCACAGGGAACAATTCCTTCCCAATATCCAGGTTAAATTGACCCTTCTTCAGCTTAAAGCCATTCTTCCCTGTCCCATCACTCCTATGCCCTTTCCAGCTCTCCTGTAGCCCCTTTAGGCACTGGAAGGGCCTCTAAGGTCTCCTTGAAATCCTCTTTTCTCCAGACTGAACAGCTACAACCTTCTCAGTCTGTCTTTGTAGGAGAGTGTTCCATCCCTCTGCTCATCCTGGAGCTCCTCTGGCCTGGCTCCAGCAGCTCCAGCTCCTCCCTGAGCTGGGCCCAGGGCTGGGCCAGCTCTGCAGGTGGGCTCTCACCTGAGGGGCACCGGGGCACAATCCCCCTGCCCTGCTGCCCCCGCTGGGGCTCAGCCCAGCTCAGATTCAGCTTCTTGGGCTGCCAGACCACACGGCTGGGTCACAACAAACTTGTGTTACACCAGTGTTTGGTGGTGGGTGTAATCCTGTGTCATGCTCTGCTTCCCTCCCAAACACACAGATGTGGATGAATGTGATGGAAACCACAGGTGCCAGCATGGCTGCCAGAACATCCTGGGTGGATACAGATGTGGGTGCCCACAAGGATTTATCCAGCACTACCAGTGGAATCAGTGTGTTGGTAAGGAAACAAGCAGCACAGAATGCATTTAAACAGCAAATGTATCACAGTGTTTATAGGGACAGCACCAGGCAAGGGCAAGAATGAGCAGAACAAAGGCTGTGCAACAAAAATCTTTTTTATCTGTCTCACAGTCCTTCCATACACTTACTACTCCCAGCATAAATCAGTGACAGGAGGTAGCAAGAAAACACACTCAGCCTTTTGAAACTCACTGTGACAATCGATTTCCTGGAAAGATCTAAATTCTGACCAATTTCTTCTGTGAAGAGTCCCCATCACTGAATGTTCACTGAATTCCTGAAAGTGTCAATGTAAATACCTCTGCTGAGATAAAAAAGCATTAAAAACCATACCTGTCATTTAAAAAAAATAGCAATTTAAGAATCTTACAGATTAGCATCTAAAGCCGATGGTGAGAAAGAAATCAACAAAACCATTAAGGGTTTCCTGCTTCCAAAACACAGTCTTTGTGCAGGGAATGGGACAAATTAGGAAGCTCAAGAGTTCTGTTTAGATTTAGCTCATTCAATCCATCACTTGAACTAAGCTATATCATATGCAAAACAAAATGTGAGATTTTTTTTGTTAATAAAAACGAATACACACAGAAACAATGTCATCCAATGCTGTTCACAAAGATCAATACAAAATACTTACCTTTTCAGGTTCACTTTCATGGTTTTCTCTCAATGGTGTCATAATCAGAGCATGACTGTGAGCACTGCCATACATTTTGTTTAGGCTGACTTTACTGTCCTCATTCTATACATAAAAATTAGTTTATTCTACCCATTTTAACTTTAAGTAGCATACCAGCCAGTTTTTCTGAAGTCCCAATCACCATGATAACTCCTGACTTAATACTGCTCTTCAGCAAAGAAAGCAAAGGACTGGGGCAAGAGTGACAGCACAATGAACTGCTCCCATAAAACCCCAAACCAGCTTAAGTTCCTGTAAAGTATAGTCCTCAAAAGAATCTCCCTCCAAGTCACTGCAGGCAAGAATGGGAAAGCATTCAGTAGTGGTCTTGGTGAGGAAAACTGAGGTGAGGAAAATTTGGTGAGGAAAACCTACAGGTTTTAGAAAAGTACCTTGGTTAGAGAAATAAAATAACCATGATACCAACTACCAAAACATGACTTTCCATACCACAACCTTCCTTTTTTTTTTTTTTTTTTTTTTTTTTTTTTTTTTTTTTTTTTTGCCTGAAACCAGATCAAGTCACACTGACTGGAGGTGTCATCTTCTCTATATCTTAACACCCACAAGTGAAGATGATACTCCTTTTCTCTTTCAGAAACCAAGTCTCTATGGGATAATGAGGTCAAGGATGTAGCAGAGCCCTGGGAGTTGCAGATGTTCTGATTTATTAGCTGCATCATGCTGCCCTGTTGTCTCTCAGGAAAATACCAGTATTTTTGTGTTTGCTTACCAGATGAAAACGAATGCTCCAGTCCTCACACGTGTGGCTCTGCTGCTTGCTACAACACCCTGGGAAGTTACAGGTGTGTCTGCCCATCTGGGTTCTCCTATGACCAGTTCTCCCATGCCTGCCACGATGTGAATGAGTGCTCCTCTGCCAAGAACCCCTGCAATTATGGCTGCTCCAATACTGAGGGTGGTTATCTCTGTGGCTGCCCACCTGGATATTACAGAGTTGGACAAGGGTGAGTTTCTCCACACAGCCATTCACCAAAAACACAGTCAGAAGGTGCAGAGGTGCAAATGAAGGACAAGCTGCTAAGCCCTTTCTAGTTTTGCACAAAATATCCAGAAACTGGGGAAAAAAAAAAGTCTGTACGTGCAACATGTCATTAATTTTAAATGTAGCATATAAATAATGTTAAACAACAAGTTCTGCTTTCTCCCCCAGCACATGAACTCCTGAACAGACCTGCTCAGTGGGGATTGATAATGCATATGGATAGGTACCATGTGTACTGAGACAGTTGAGGGGTTTAAGTGTCACTGATCAATCTGGAACATTAAACACGAATTAACATTGCTGTGGTACAGAACAATGGGTAAAGTCTGTAGTCCCCAAACTTCAGGGCAGGCTGGCTTTGTTTGGTTTCTCTGTAGAACTTGTAAATTAAAATTAGATCAGGCTAAAAGCCTTCAGGCAGCATATGCATTTCCCTCAGTAAGGCACTCCAGTGTCAAGGAAATTCATGCACTGCCCTCCTGGGGAGGAGAAGGCAAGGAAGGGGATACAGACACTGTGTCACAGATTACACATACTCCATTTGGCAGGGACAGTTCATAAAACTGCAAGGAATAACTAAAACACATGTTTTCATTCCACAGACACTGTGTCTCAGGGATGGGATTTAACAAAGGCCAGTACCTGCCACTGGATGGAGATGCTGATACAGAGAATGTTTTGTCCCCTGAAGTGTGTTATGAGTGCAAAATCAATGGCTACTCCAAAAAAGACAGCAGGAAGAAGAGAAGTGCTCACACGGTATGTACCAGGATAAAAAAGCACTGTAATTTAGTTTTTCAAGATATTTTCAGAGATATGACACCAGTAGTAAAAGGAGAGAATCTTTTAAACAGGCCACATTCAATGGTGAAAATCTCTTTTCTCCCCCTCCCTCACCTAGGTCCTGCTGGCAGTAATAATTTGACAATAAGAAACACATCAACAGCTGTAAAATGATGAAATTCTTAAAGCTTGCAAAGATTCCTTTGTAGTGTGAGATGTGGTCTAGTTCCTCAGAGTACATTCAGGGGAATAACTCTCCTTTAATTACAAAGACCTGGGATACTGAATGTGTCTTCAGCATGTTCTGTTGCCAGGAGGAGGTTGGACAACATTTATGGTCTGGGACAGCTAAACAGATCTTGCAGAAGATCATTTTAGTCTTAGTTTCTGTTCCATAGCTGCTCATAGAGGTGGGGGATTAGACCTGGCTGATGGAAGTCCAATATTTAGAGAACTGATTAAGTTTTTAGAGAATTACACATTTAATTTTTTTCTTGCTACTTTTTGTGGGCTTAAAAGGGTAAGTTACAGGAAGTCATATCTAGTTTGTAATTGCTATACCTTGTTATTCCACTTTTTAAATAGTGTTAACTTTGTCAGTTTCTAGAACTTTCTAGTCAGTAAGTGACATTCGTAAATTATATGAAAAAAGAAACACTTTTTAATCACTATCATCATCTATGGGGTTCAAGTATTTAAAATACTCCATTACTTGCTCCTGTCCAAAATTTTTCCTTATTTTCACTATGCTTTTGTAGTTGCATTACATACTGGTACAGTATGGAATTTTCAGAGAAGGTGTCAGGGAATTTCTATGCAGTGTTGTGAAATGCATTTCTCTGTTGTTTCTGTTGGTCATAAGAATTGTTGCTCTTGTGTATAAGCACAGTAAAACCAGGTTTCTCCTTGTGGTGGTGCATTCCCTCCTCCTCCTTTCCAGGCTGCAGTGCAGTGAGAAATCCTCCTCTTACCTCGGCCTTGAAAATTAAATCTGCCTTTTGCTGATACCCTGATGGTTTATTTCAGTGAACTCAAACACTTGTTTGTAACACTACTCTACATGTCCTCTTTGCAAGCATGAAGTTAAACAGGTTCTCTAAACAACGTGAAGTCAGAGCCCGCCGTTCTTTATCCTGTAAGGCCCGTTTGAGGCCTGTAGGATTTACAGGGCGCGTTGTATGGAATCGAGGCAGGGACTGTTAATTGTTAATTATTCCTCTCTCCTGCTCTAAACACTCTTCCCTCCTGCAGCTGGAGCAGACGAGCTGGGGCAGCCTGGGCACGGAGAGTCCCCTGAAGGTGCGAGTGGCCATGTCCAGGCTGGGCGGCCGGGAGCCCATCCTGGAGCTGCTGCCGGCCCTCAGGCGCCGCGCGCGCTACGCCATCTCCGGCGGCAACGAGCGCGGAACCTTCCGGATGCTGCTGAGGGACGGCGCCAGCCGCCTGCACGCCGTGAGGGGCAGGGCAGCGCCCGGGCTGCACGCCCTGCTCATCACCAGCGTGCCCCTGCGCGAGGAGACGGAGACGGAGAGCAGCCATGAGAACGGAGACCTGCGAGGGGAGCCGGGCGAGGCCCTCAGGGTGAGGCTGTGGGTGCTCCTCTATTAGCCCTGCTCCTGTTCTTCAGCCACTTCCTTCTTCTTGTGTCTACACTCCCGAGAACATCTGCTTTTCCAAGCCAGTCTGCTCTGGAAAAGTGTATTTTGGGGGAGGGAGGCAGAGGGGAAGAGCCCTTCCTTTCCATCCTGCCAAGACTGCAGAACCACCCTTTAAGGAGGGCGGCTTAAAACTCTGCCACTGCCAAAACTTCTATTACAAGGGCAAATCATGGTTACTGTATCTTTTATATAACCTCGATTTAAAGTATATTAAAAAAGCTAAGGTTCAAGAAGTCATCATATGGCACTAAATGGCACAAAAATGTGAGCTATATTTTTTCCTATTAGCAGTCTGTAACACTTAGGGTATTTTGCTATAGTTCCTAATGAAAAAAAATATAGAAGTTTATTTATTTTTAATGCAGTAATATATGGAGAAAATAACAAATTATGTAAACAAAAAGGGAAACTTGCTTGTTTTTCTTTAGTTTTATAAATTTGAGCTATAACATTTTAAAGGTACTTTCTTAATCAAGAAAAAAAGAAGTAGATTTGAAAGATGTTTTCTTTTCTACTTGAACCAGCATCCAAACAGTATTTAGGTAATTCTAAAATATATCAGAGCTGAAAGACCACTGTAGTAGGATATTCTGAAGTGGGAGATTGTAAACTGTTCACATAGTAGGATATTCTAAAGTGCTCTTGTAAATGAGAACTAAGAAAGGGAAAAAAAAGGTAAAAAAAGAAAGAGTTGTAGAGGACAAGTATCACAATATCAGTCTCTGCAGAGATCATATTTGACAGCAGCTCCATGGGATTGTGTTCTGAATCACCCACAGCTAATAGTGGAGGAGGCACAAGCCCTGTAGCAAAAGACCTGGACTGTTTTTAATCCCCTGAGAACTGCAGAACCAAAGTGTGCTGCCCTTCCCTCAGTGACCTCATGAGCCAGCACAGGCAAACCCCACCTCATGCTCAGAAAGGGTGCTCCAGAAACTGGCATTAATTCCTGCAGGCAGCTGAAGGAAATGTCTCTCACAAGAGAATGTTTCACTCTGTTTGGTGCTGGCTCGAAACCAGGGTGCATTTCCTGAGCCCTGGGTGCTGTGTCAGGGCTGCCACACCTGCAAACTTAATTATTGCAGTGCAGGCGAGGAAAGTTATGTATTTGAAGTTCATTTGTTAGAAATCTCATTAATGCTGTAGTTATACACGCCTCATTTTATCATAGCTTCTTCTGTAAGAAAGATGATTGTACAATGACTTGAGTTTTAGTTTACTTTAGCTTTTTTTTTTTTCTTTTTACATTTTGTACTGTCATGTGTTAAGTGTATGTCTCAATGGTGCTTTCTGTGACAGCTGGTGCCTGTAACTGGCCATGCAACAGAATCTCACATGTGAAAATAGCCAAAGCACATCCAGGATTGTTCCAGTTGCATGTAGGTGCTGACCAAAGACTATACCAAGTTAAACTCAGTGATTTTTCTTCTCTTTTGTTGAGTTTGGGGATTTTGAAAAGAGATGTTTTAACAAAAAAAAAAAAAAAAAAAAAAAATTTTTTTTTTAAATTTTTTTTNAAAAAAAAAAAAAGCTTTCTCTTGAACATTTTGTATCAGTAAGACAACACTTTTCTTGCAATAAAGCTTATTTTGGGTTATTTTTTGTCCTCTTTTCCATTCAAAGTTAAACTGGTGATTGATATAAAGCAATAGCCAATACTGGGGTCTGGAACCACATTTATTTGACATTATTACTTTCAGATATGGCTGTGCAAGTTCCATTAGGATTCAAAGCTGCTTCTGGGTAAAATGACTGACATCTACAGAAATGAAGAGACCTCAGGGGTCTGATAAATATATGCAGGACAGCACTGACTTTAAGGCTTAACAGCTGTATCAGGTGGTTTAGAAGAAGGCTACTCTTGCTCCAAAGTGGGAACTTTCCAGGAAACACTGCAGGAAAAGCCATCAGACTGCACACAGCAGAGCATTTTGTCCTTTGTTGTCAAACTCTCAGGATAGAAAGCAGCAGCAACACTCACCCCTGACTTCTCTGAGGCTACAAATTCTGGAGGATTTTATTGGAAGGGATTTTTTACACGTGCTGTGCACACTACTTAGATTTCTGTCGTTTTTTTTTTTTTTTTTAAAGAAACTAGTTTCGCTTGCATTAACTAATTACACAGTAAGTACAAGGTACAAAAAAAAGTCTCATCTCTTTTCTAGAAAGGCAGCATTATCATCCACCATCGTAAATTCCACAAGGAATGCACAATCCCAGAAAGAAGCCACTACCAGCTTCAAACCCAGATGATAAAATAACTGAAATTAAAACAAAAAAGAAATCCCAAGGAAGAAATCCAAAAACTTTGCAATCCAGCCAGTATATATTTCTACACCCATTTCTCTAAAATTTACCTTTTTACAGTTTCTAGTCTTTTCATGAGAAAGCTGACCACACATGCAGAGACAGCCTGGTGTCCCAGGAAGCTGCAGAGCACCCAAGTCTGTTGCTAAAAGTGAAATTAAAACCTTGCTATTTATATAAGAAGTACGACCCTCTCTAACAGTGTCTTTTTTGTGGTAGCCAGTCAGGTGTGGCTTTATTCTTGGCCAGGGTTTGTGAGTGTGGTTGTTGTCAGATTTTCAGCCTCCACACTGGAGCTGATGCAAAGCTTTTCCACTCATTTATACACTTTTTTGCAAACAGTGAAATTATTGTTGGTTCCAAACTACATAATTCTCTTCATTAATTAGTGCTCATTCCTCTGTTGGTTATTAATTTTTCACTCTTCCTGCTCATTTGGCCCACATTTTTAGTCTTTTATCATCTTTGCCTCAGACAGGGAGTCACCAACTTCCCAGGCCTTCATCTGCTCTGTATCTCCTGGTTACTTCAACATCCTTGAAGTGCCATGAATTTAGGATCCCAGGTGTCCAATCTGGAACTCCTTTGGCTTTGTTTACTGAAGCCTGTCAGGGTTAGTTTTAGCAAAATTAAGTTTTCAGTGGTTTAATGATCACAGGAGCAATAAGAGCCTGTGAAGAAACCTAACTAGTGCTGGCTAAAAGTGGTCTCTGCTTACAATTAATTAAAACAACGAATTTAAAATTATTTAGGAAAGTGATAGTGTTTCCATTTCTACTCATGGCCAAAAACCAGACCTCCAGACACAAAGAGTGCCAGCAGGAGCAGCTCTTGGTGTGGCATCCCTTTGATGCCTCAACAAACACTTGTTACACAAGCAGGGTTATTTTTGATACATTTTAAAATCCTGTGATTAACCATGTTTTTACATAAAGTAAATATGCAACACTTTCCTGCAGTTTCATCCAATTCTAGTATTTCTGTATGGCTCAGATACTTACAGAATTTATAATTACGTTTATAAATATAATATCTATTATATCATTATAATCATATTTGGTATTTCTATGTTTCAACCTCTAGCATTTCCTGAGCAGTGTAGACTCAAAACCCCCTGTCAATTCCCACTAAGATTTGCCCCTTCAAAAAACAAAAAAGCCCCAAAAAAAACCAAAAAAACAAAACAAAAAAAAAAAAACACCAAAAATCCAAACAAACAAACAAACGAAAAACCAAACCAAACCAACAACAACAACAACAAACCCCCAAAAAACCACATTCAAAACCAAAACAACACAAATATGCACATGGCCAGACAGACACTCCCTCTTTTCTGCAATAATGAGAACTGTTGAATTACTGTCAGCACTACACCTGAATTCTGGAAATACTTGGAATTTTAGGCCAGATCACCAAACTCGCAGCTGAAAATGAGCTGTGTTCTCAGGGCCTGGCCTGTGGTTTTGAACCTAAAGAATAAATGTGCATTCAAAAAAAACTAGGATCTGACCCCCAGTTTACTTATTTAGTAAAAAGAATTCCTCATGTACCTAAGTGAGGGAAATGCAAAGGCCTCTCTGCATTCTGTAAAATAATTTTCGTATCTCCAGGCCTTGCTGTTGTTCATGTGGAGAAGCCCCACATGGGATGGGGAGGGGGAATATCAAAGAACCATCTGACCATAACATTCAGATGAACATTCAGTTTTTCTGAAAAACATTAGCTTTAAGGTAGAAGTCAACATACAGAGCAACCATAACACCCAAAGGCACAAATTTCACTGTTGTTCTGTCTGCTCCAGAAAAATCATCCAGCAGAAGGAACTGACTAAAAACTTCCCAGTTAATTAGAAACCCTGCCAAGTATTTCACCCCCAGAATTAAAAGGTAATTGAACTGTTCTTCCCAAACCACGTTACATTTCTGAAGGCCATGCATTCTTAAACATCAGAAATAAAAGCAATTTTGAGCTTGTGAGGTTGACATTTGGGGAGAGCTGCTACCACACAACACTGGCAGGCACAAATGGCCTGAGTCAGGTGTAAACATTTAACATCAACAAGGAAAAGCTGTGAGGTACAAATACAACACATCTGGCGTGCTGTAATTGGGTAGGAAATTATTAGATCCTAATTTTGTGCACATATTTTTACCTGGGTGTATGCACAGCAATGTCAAGAAGCAGATCTGGTAATTCTGAGACAAACTGTGGCAGAATCCAACAATTCCTCCCTCTTCCAAATGGGCTTTTAAACTTGCATTGCCTTCATACTTTATGCTTAATTTCTTAAAACTAAGATTAGAATGCCAGCCCCTGTATGCTGCTATCAAATCCTTCACATCCAAGCTGCCCTCATTTCCAGGCTCTAATTTTAGGGATAACCACAATCTTCAGGTCTAGAATGAAGGCTGCAATCCCACACCATCTGATAATCACAGAAATCCTTTCCCCCCTCATCTAAATTACTCATAAATTACCCAAACACCACCTTAACGATTTCTGTGTCACAATTTTACATTTTCTTCTTATGCTGCAAAATGGCAGCTGGTGTTTGGCTGGATGCCCTCTTTTCATGGCATTGTTTCAAACATGCCAGCTGGGAGGCTGAAATCCCATAGTTAAGAGCCAAGATTCNACAAAACAAGAAAAAACAAAAACAAAACAAAAAAAAACCCACCATAAAACCAACTACAGAATTTTAAGGCCAAGCTCACCACTGAGGTACCTCAGCTCCCTGTCCCTCAGTCTTGATCACCAGGCAGTTCTGCCAGCAGCAGCCACACCTCTGTGTTTCTCCACGGGGCTCTGAACTTTGTAGAAAAACCCTTTTCTGAATCATTCATTGAATCCCTGGGCAGGCACAGCTTTTTAGGCTTTTTTTTTTTTCAGCATGCCGAAAACTCAGTGAAATCCTTACATTCTGTACTGTTTTTCACAGGGACCAAGCACAGGGTGATGGTCTCAAATAGCTGCTCTTGAATTAGAGCTGAGATTCTCTGGGATGGCTCCTGGTGTAGCTCATCCATTAACATCACTCCATGGAAAATGCCAAGTACACCAGACATGCCATTAATTAGATTGATTGAAATTCCTCTTCTTTCTTATCACATGATACAAAGAAATGCTATTTCTAAGTGTTCCACAGAATAGCCAAATCCATCCAGTCCAAAACCAGCTGGTTTTTTGGCTAAACTGCAGCTGTCGCCCAATTTCAAAGCCAAGATGGAAGCAGAAGATGACTGAAAACAAATTTTATTGTCATAAGCAACTTCTCAGCTGCTGAGAACACAGATGTAAATTTTATAAACACACAACACACACACACACTTGGAAATATGATAGTTTGTGGAATATGGAGCTAATCACAGATGATTTTTTTTTCCTGCTGGATGAACTGAGTTACACCCAGCACTTCCTTAGCCTAAACCTCCTTTCCCATGGAAAGGAGCCACACTTGGTTCAGGCAGCACTGAGCAGAACGTGATTAAATGTGATTAAAGGGCTGAGCTGGCTCCTGAGCTTGTGTTTGATGTCCTGGCTGCTCCTCTGTGCTCCCCAGTGAGAGGAAAACCGAGCTGCCCTTCTTCAGTGCTCCTAAGGAAAGTCCAGTCCAGAGGAAGGGCCCAAGGAAAACAAACCACACCAACCAAACCTTGAACAGGGCACCAGCAAAGAAAGTGCATGAAAAACTCCTGTTTCCTAAAAGCTACATTAAACACCCATGAAAACGTTGCTGCTGACAAGACCAAAATAAAAAACAAAAACAAACCCAAGTGACAACATGAAAAGGGCGTAAAATATGGATAAAATTTGGCATGGCAAATAAAAACAAACAAACAAACAAAGACAAACAACAAACCTGTCCTTTGTGGAAAGCAGTGGTTTTGCAATGTTTCTGAAGCTCCAAGATGAACACAGACAGAAAATGGGGTCATATCCATTTATCCACAGAACATGCACAAATGTTACAATCAGTGCCAGATCTGCCTGCTCCATTGTCCCAACAATATTTTCCAAAATGAATAAAACAGAAATTTCTTCTATACATGAGAAGGAACCATTCTTAATTGTCAAGTTCTTTGTCTCCAGGCTAAATACTGAAAGCATTTATATATAATATAAATACTTTTTTTGTGAAATAACCACCAGCTTCTTAAGAAAGCTCCTTGGATTTGCTTTTGTTTAGTGTTGCTACTTAATTAAAGAAAAAAAACACTTCTTGTCTTAATTTTTCACTTTCAGCCATGCAGTAGCATGCAAAGAAATGTGCATTCAGGTGTAGAATGCAGTCTGCACCAACAAACTGGTTATGGGGGCAACCAAGGATAAATATTCTGCAGTGAGCCAGAGAAAAACCAAGATTTGTTTAAAATCAAGAGGAACCAGGATCTAAAATGTGGTCCACAGAAGCTGTCAAAACACCAAATTTCCAGTGATCAAATATCAAGCATTCCATAACTATATTGAAAAAAAGAGACAAAAAACACTGAGAAAAAAAGGGCAAACCACTTTAAGCCCTTCCATAGTACAAAGTGCTTTAAAAAAAAAAGAAAATAATAAGCACAGAAGGCATTCATACACCCTCCTTGTCCTGATGAGTTATTTCCTTACAACACTTTTGATGTCCTCTCCAAAGCAGAGCTGAGAACCACAGGGTCTCGTTCTCAGGGATTCATGTTCTGCCAGTTCCCTCCCCAGATCATTTCACAGCTTCTTTCGTGGCACACACACAGATTTCCACCACTCTCAGCTCCAAAGAGAGACGTGAGATACCTTCAGCATTTTTGCAGGTGACCTCTGCTATTCCTTTCTGCTCTGACAGGAGCCTTTGGCTGCCTCAGGACACTCCTGCAATGTCTGTGCAACCACGGGGCAGAAAACCAAGTGGGAGAGGGAACAAATTTCTCCTGCATCTCTTAAGAAACAGGAATATTCTTGTTTCTTAAAACAAACAAGCAACCTCCTAGAAAACTGCAGCCTGTCCCTCAATAACTGCTCAGAAGGGGCTCACCTGGAGGACAAACAGCACCAATTTCCAAAACCTGTCAGACAGTGTGACCTGGCCAGACTCACTGTTACTAAAACCACCTTGAAAATCTGAGATCTTAGGAGGAACATTATTATTCCTTCAAGCTCCACAGGCCAGTTTAAAAGGTCTGTACATATATTGCAGTCAGGCCAGTGAAGCTACCCATCTTTTCCTGCTTTTGTTTAGATTTGGGAACTGTCTTCCCTTATGCTCAGGGACTGAAGGAACAAGCTGGCTTATGTATTTGACTTTTCTTTATCAGAAATTANTTATTATTATTATTATTATTATTATTATTATTATTAACAGAAAAATGAAAATAAAGAAAGAAAAAAAAATATTTGATCTGAATTCCAAATCTTCCAGTAAGTTGTTTCCTGGCATACAAGCTGATATAGAATATGGTTAATTACTATCAGAACAATGACAAAACTACCAGTTCAGAGCTTATTGCCTTTTTTTTAGAGACTCACTACATATAGCCAAAGCCACAGTGGGAGAAGATGGGTTTTATTACAAACCTTGTTTAATCCTGGGAAACTGAAAACTGCTCGACCGTGATGCATTTGGAGTGATGGCACAGGGATGCATTTGCAAAGAGACTCCAAAACCACAAATTAATGCTGGAATGTTTTGTGTCCGGGGCAGGATGGGTTTTCTAGGATGACTGATGGGTTTGAGGGTTGGCCCAACAGGATGGAAAAAGTGAGATCTGGGCTCTGGCTAGAGAGGAAATCGTAACCTTGCACTCCCAAGTCTCAGCTGAGAATCCAGCCTCATTTTTCTAGATCCTTACAAACATGGCAAGAACATGAAAGCCACCCCCAAGCCCTGCAATACAATGAAAATAAAAATATCATTAATAAAGAGTGCTCAGTAAGGTTTGTCACGTATTTGCCAAAGGCTGAACTTTCCTCATAAATCCTGCCATGCCTGAGTTACTATTACTGCTTGAAGGGTACAGGAAGGTTTTAATGAGAACAAAGACTCTCAGCAATGCTCCATAAAATGAGATCTGTATGAGGTAAGCCAAAATCCCACGTGAAAGCCCACACCAGAGTGTGGCTAGCCCTGATTCCACCTGTTAATCCTGCAAATTGCTGTCCCTGGTTGACTCTGCAGTGCTGTTTGCTCCTCTGGGCAGGCACTGTGCTTTGACCTGCCACGATTTCCAGGTGCTTAAGCTACAAGCCTGAGTTTTGTGCTGTTTTTGCACCTTATCAATGCTTTTGATTAAAATTTTCCTTCAGCACTGCTACACGAGAGAGAAGTTGCATTAAACTGCCCCCAGGGTTTACAAAACTCAGAGGCTAACACTGGATTATCTGGCACATTCTTTTGCAAAGGTGTCTCACCTCTTACTTCATGTGTAGTTTTATTATTTATTTAATACTACTCTAAATGTTGTTGTATGCAATTGGTAACAGCAGAACAATGGAATTTCTCAAGAGTCACCTTTTAATTGGCAATGCTGTGGTTAAACCACCCAGCCAGACAGCTTGGTCTGAAAAAATGAGTAACCTCACAGGGCCAGGAGTGAGGATATTTCAAGGCTAATCCCAGCTCTTTAATTTTCAGCCAGAGCCTGTGGAAATACTTTGCTCGTGGCTGACTCCACGCTACCATCTGTTTTGCACAGACAAATTTAATTGCAGAGATGTTCCGAGATTTCGTAGCTGTAAAACTGTTCAACAGAGTGATAAAGCTGTTTTCAAGCTAAATTAACTTGAAAATGTGTGTAGTGCTACATGATTCAGTTTCCTTCAGTACTTAAAGCAGCCAGTACCTGAATAGTTCAGGATGACACAAAGAATTTTCTTTTGTCCAGCTCCCACCTTTGTGGTTAGAGTGGCAGACTTGTCTTGTTTGTTGCTTACTAAGTAAAATTCCCTATTGGAATGTCACAGATCCCTCTGAAACCAGATGGGACATGCCAGTGTGTTCTAATATCTGCTCTCTCTCTGCCTGCAGCATTTCTCCTTCTGCTCTCTAAGGTTGGCACAGCTGGAAAGAGAAAAGCAAGCATGACCCAGTGAAATGGTCACATTGAAATGATTCAATGTTTGAATCATCAGGCAGCTCCTGCTTGAAGGTTCCTGCATCTCTTTGGAGCAAAACCACAGTATTTCTTCCCACTGGGCCCAGAAGAATTAATATTAAACTCCTCACCAATCCAGTNTAATTATCCCACAGGAATGTTTTAAAGTAGATTACAAAGAGAAATTTTGAAGTGTTATTTTAAAGAAATTACAAAAAAAAGTTAGGTGTTTNTATTCAAAGTACTAAGTTGTTTAATGAATGAAACCAATGGAACAGTGCAGGAAGGGTGCCTTTGACAGTGCAGCTTTACACGAAATGCTGAAAAGCAGTGGTGCCACCTGGTGATACAATTTTAGCTGGAACTCATAGAAACTGCACAGGAATAGGAATTCCCTCACTAAAAACGATGTTCAGTTAGCAGGAGTTTTATCATCACTGTGGATGGATCTGAGGGGCTGCCAGGGGAGGTACCTGGACATGGGACCTCAGGCTGGAGTTTGTTTTGGCTGCAGCTCAGCAGGGTCAGTTTTCCCCAGATCCCAGGATTTTTTGTGAGGCAAATCCCCCAGAGCCAGGGGCTACTGCCAATAGATTGCTGTCAGCAGGGGTGAGAGGGCTGTGAGGGCCACAAGACTGCTTTACTTTTATTTTTACATCACTATTAGCAAGGCAGAGCAGGCTGACATCTCCCTGCAGGCCTTTTCTGTTGCTCTCTGTAGATTGGCTCATTACTGAGAGATCTTTAGAGGAAGATGTGTTGAAAAGTTTAATTTAAATGTGGCCTGACAGTCTAAAAATCCTGAGGGATTCCCTTTCCCTGCTCCCTTTTGTGTTGTGAGGTGCAATTAGAGCTGGCTGTGCAGGCAGGGAGCAGAGAGGGTTCCTGGAGATTTAAAAGTCAAAGTTTTCTGGAAGAGGCAGCAGGCAGATCACAGGAGAGACGAAGGAATTGCTCTGAGGTTCCTTTTGATGCTCTCAGTCAGTAAGGACAGGGTGTAAGAGCTCAGCCTTGGTCACTGTTGGTGCAGCTGTCACCAAGTCCAGGGAGCCCCAAGGATGGAGCAGAGTCTGTCAGCACCAGCTGCACCTCTGGGCAGAGGAAAACTCCTGTACTTCAAGAGAAACATCTTCCCTGCTGCTGTTTCTGCATTTTCTCCTTCTGTGTTAACACCCAAAGCTTTGGGCCAGTTCTCCCTGTGCTGAGCACAGGCCGTGGCCTCCACCAACCCAGTCCTGAGTTAACTCTGGGAATCTCTTTTGTGGAATAGCAGGAAGGATTTGAGATGCACTGTGTGCATCAGCTGCCCTGAAGCCTGGCTCCCACCCCACTGAACACAAACCAGGTTCTGGGATTTACAGGACCCCACAGGGGCTGGTGAAG
>VWZP01000969.1:205361-260143 GCA_013396995.1 Dicaeum eximium | reverse complement strand
CTTGAAAATGTGTGTAGTGCTACATGATTCAGTTTCCTTCAGTACTTAAAGCAGCCAGTACCTGAATAGTTCAGGATGACACAAAGAATTTTCTTTTGTCCAGCTCCCACCTTTGTGGTTAGAGTGGCAGACTTGTCTTGTTTGTTGCTTACTAAGTAAAATTCCCTATTGGAATGTCACAGATCCCTCTGAAACCAGATGGGACATGCCAGTGTGTTCTAATATCTGCTCTCTCTCTGCCTGCAGCATTTCTCCTTCTGCTCTCTAAGGTTGGCACAGCTGGAAAGAGAAAAGCAAGCATGACCCAGTGAAATGGTCACATTGAAATGATTCAATGTTTGAATCATCAGGCAGCTCCTGCTTGAAGGTTCCTGCATCTCTTTGGAGCAAAACCACAGTATTTCTTCCCACTGGGCCCAGAAGAATTAATATTAAACTCCTCACCAATCCAGTCAAAATTATTTAAAAAAAAAAAAAAGGAACACAGTGTTAATTATGCCAATGTTAGCTGTTTATTCAAAGTACTAAGTTGTTTAATGAATGAAACCAATGGAACAGTGCAGGAAGGGTGCCTTTGACAGTGCAGCTTTACACGAAATGCTGAAAAGCAGTGGTGCCACCTGGTGATACAATTTTAGCTGGAACTCATAGAAACTGCACAGGAATAGGAATTCCCTCACTAAAAACGATGTTCAGTTAGCAGGAGTTTTATCATCACTGTGGATGGATCTGAGGGGCTGCCAGGGGAGGTACCTGGACATGGGACCTCAGGCTGGAGTTTGTTTTGGCTGCAGCTCAGCAGGGTCAGTTTTCCCCAGATCCCAGGATTTTTTGTGAGGCAAATCCCCCAGAGCCAGGGGCTACTGCCAATAGATTGCTGTCAGCAGGGGTGAGAGGGCTGTGAGGGCCACAAGACTGCTTTACTTTTATTTTTACATCACTATTAGCAAGGCAGAGCAGGCTGACATCTCCCTGCAGGCCTTTTCTGTTGCTCTCTGTAGATTGGCTCATTACTGAGAGATCTTTAGAGGAAGATGTGTTGAAAAGTTTAATTTAAATGTGGCCTGACAGTCTAAAAATCCTGAGGGATTCCCTTTCCCTGCTCCCTTTTGTGTTGTGAGGTGCAATTAGAGCTGGCTGTGCAGGCAGGGAGCAGAGAGGGTTCCTGGAGATTTAAAAGTCAAAGTTTTCTGGAAGAGGCAGCAGGCAGATCACAGGAGAGACGAAGGAATTGCTCTGAGGTTCCTTTTGATGCTCTCAGTCAGTAAGGACAGGGTGTAAGAGCTCAGCCTTGGTCACTGTTGGTGCAGCTGTCACCAAGTCCAGGGAGCCCCAAGGATGGAGCAGAGTCTGTCAGCACCAGCTGCACCTCTGGGCAGAGGAAAACTCCTGTACTTCAAGAGAAACATCTTCCCTGCTGCTGTTTCTGCATTTTCTCCTTCTGTGTTAACACCCAAAGCTTTGGGCCAGTTCTCCCTGTGCTGAGCACAGGCCGTGGCCTCCACCAACCCAGTCCTGAGTTAACTCTGGGAATCTCTTTTGTGGAATAGCAGGAAGGATTTGAGATGCACTGTGTGCATCAGCTGCCCTGAAGCCTGGCTCCCACCCCACTGAACACAAACCAGGTTCTGGGATTTACAGGACCCCACAGGGGCTGGTGAAGAACGAGCACCAAGGGGAAGGGTGTCCTGCTCCCCTGTTTTAGAACAAAATCACAGCAGTCATTCCCTCCAGTGTGAGCCTTTGCTCTCTTGTAAAGTGATGGGGTGGACCTTGACCAAATCCTCATTTTCTGCCTTCAAATGCACGCTTGAGGTCACTCATGTATGAATTAGGCACAAGGTAATGTCGTTATTCACACCTCACACTGCTCCAAGCCAAGAGGAGGATCTAGAAAAAGCTGCTACAAACCTTCTCTGCCTCTTCCCAGAATAAACCAGGGCAGAGCCAAACCCAGGGGAGCTGGCAGGGTATTTTTGACAAGCTTTCCCTTCCCAGTGCCCCCCAAAACTCACTCCTAAGGCCTCGATTTAAACTCGACTAACAGTGGATGTGCAGAAGAGCTCTGAATGTAGCAGGGAATAAATACCAAAACTGATCACATTATTAAGGTTTTCAGTACTCTGCAGGATTTTAACAGCAGCACCCACCCTCTTCTTTTATGCTTTTAATAAAACTTCAAATTTTCAGGACTGTTTAGTGGAACATACTGGAGTTAGGGACTGTGTGGTGCTTACAAAGTAACTTTGCAGCACTCTGAGGTGGTGTTTTCCCTAACACGCTTCATGTCCCAGGGGACTTCTATTTTAAAGGGAGAAAGAGGAGCTAAGAGAGTCCTTCTCTGTATTCAGAGGTAAAATGAATTGGAACAGATTTTCAGATACCACCACTGCAGCTGAGACACAGCAGGGGCTGAGGATGGCTCTGTCTGGCAAGTCATGGCAAATTCCACAAGGTTAATTTCTTATGCAACAACTCCTGCTTCTAGACCTATGAGAGGCATTCCTCCCCCAAAAAACAACATGGTTTTGGTCAGAAACATGAATTGCTTTAAGTTCCACTGGTCCTGTGCAAATTCCACTACAAAGGTAATTTTTAGATGGATGCAATAAGCATATTCATGTCAGGAACCAAATTTAGAACAAATCTGTTGAATTATGAACATTATTCCCCTCCCACCAAAAAGAAAAAAAAAAAAAGCAGCTTTGTTAGACAAGAGAGTTGTATTGAATTCACTTCTTTTATTGCAGTGACATCCCCCTGGTACAAAGTATTAACTGCAATAATTACGTTAAAACATTAGAAAAGCATTTGTGTGGGACAGTTACAGTACAGTGTCAAATCTTACCTCCTCAAACCAAGTGGGCCACAACCCACTAACGCTCAAATCTTTTAAATTATTTTTAGTTATTTTTTTTAAATATGTAATGTCAGAAAAAAAGCATATAAAAAGAATGTATGTAAAAGGAAACCTAAATACAAGTGAACAAATAAATAATTGATTTCCACCAGCTATTATTGTCTTTCTAAACCCATACAAAGGAACCTACTCTATAAGAAGGTATGAATTGCCATGTGTAAGTGATTTAATTTTCCACTTAATTAATGATGATTGGAACAGAAGTAAATTTGGTGTCAAAATCAAAGCAGGAGTTGGAGTGACTGCCACTAACTGACATCTGTTGCAGACAATTACCATTAACTGTTCAAATTTAAGTGAGCAAATAACCCTGGTGCCTGCCCTCATCCCTAGCATTAGTGGACTCCTGAGAGTGCATGTGAAAAGCATCCTATGGTATTTCACAGACATGACCTTAACTATCCCCATTATGCATATTTAGATATACTTTATATAATTTTATACACATATATGCATGTATACACACACTTCATTTGGTTTCTGTGTTGTGTTACAGATCACAAGCAATGGTTTCCTGAATGGGCAAATAAACCTTTTTTTAAGTAAGTGTACCTGTGCACGTTTTGTTTTTGTATTTTAAGATAGCAGCACTAAGTCCATGCCATTCTGTCCATCTGCTCGAAAGAATGTTACCCACAAAACAAGGAGAAATGTGGCAATGATTCCAATGTGGCAGCCTTATCCCCTAGGAAACACTGTAAAACCTGTGATATTTGTGTTGGTAAGTTTGATCCACATCCCCTCACCTGGAAGGAAACATCACTTTGACCCCACACCGTCTGTCTTGTCTTACAATGTTTTATCATAACAAGCTGGGTTCATGCTGGCATCAGTTATCTCACACTTAGCAGCAAGACATGCAGGTTTGTTTTTTTCTTTAGAAGTTTTTCAAAAGTGAAGTCATTCTGTAGTCTCAAAACCAATTGACAGAAACAGGAAAAAAAAAAAAAGGACAAGAAAAAGGAAAAAAAGGATTTTTTGCAGTTTACCAAGAACTTGACTACAGTGTACACTGCACAGTATTTTTATCTTTAATCACAAGAAGTTGAAGCTCTACCTTGCCACACAATGATTATACTTCGTCCTCCAAATGGAACAGTTATATTTCAATTTGATCCTGTATTTAGGAGAAAAAAAAAAGAAAGCAAAAAAACAAAACAAAACAAAATCCTCAAACAAACCAAACAAGGAAAAAAAAAAAAATCCAGAAAACCTTTTCTGTGCATCCTTAAATGAAAGTCACTCACCCATTGGCAAACTGTAGCATGTCCAATGCTAATATCAAAAGCTTGTGAAATGTTTTTAGGCAATCCTTTCTCTCCAAAAAAAATTAGGAATTTAAAAAACAGTTCACATTACTGACCTTTATACAAAGGCTCAAGTGAAATTTCTTTTGCAGGTGTTCATAGTAGACTAAATTAAGAACTTCCCAAAAAGAACTTCCCAAAATATACAATGCAAGGGCACACAAGACTGGCAGTTTCTTTATTGAACATAGAAAATGTATAAAGTAGGATGTATGGAATAGATCAAAATTGGTAGACGATCGAACCTGAGTATTGTTTAATAAGACTAAAATCCATTTTCTGACAACTGAATGAATTGACCTAAAAACATCTCCCCTAAGAACTTCGTGGTCCGTTTAACCGTTTGTTGAAAAATGCGAGAGAACTGCAGCTTTTACATTCCATACTGGACAGCACAATTCCACATAGTGTTTACTGTTTTCTGTTAGATAGCATCACATTGCTTATATTATCCCCATTCAAGCCTTAAGTCGAGTTTTATTTCAAAAAACAAGTTGAAAGTGACACTAAAACGTAAGAGGCCAAGAATTAGGACAGGTCTTGTCTTTTATTTCCTTCCAATTTGTATTAAGGTAAGAAGCCTCACCCAGCAAGATGAGCTTGATTTCACAGCAGAGCTAAGACTAAGAGGATACTACCCTCTGCCAAGGCAGATAAAATTAACTGTCTGTCTCAGACTACTGCAAAGTAGTAGACACTGTCAAATTTTAGAAAAAGAACCCCTCCACAAGCAGAATTAGTTTTATTTTAACTGTTAAAAAACTTAGTGACAGTAACAGCAGGGATTCGCTTTAGTTCAACTGACCTGCCCTAATTCTCACCTTTAAATCTAACAGATATAATAATAAAAAAAAAAAAGAAAAAAAAAGAAAACAAAACCCAAAAAAGTTTCTGATGATAGAAAACATACAGTACTAAGAACTAATAGCTCAATGGAAGACTGAAAAGCAGCATTCATTTTTATTGTAATATGGAATAGACTAAAAACTAAAGGAAGTCTGATCGAAACTCTTAGTTGAAGGCAGATTTTGACATTCTATATAAATTTACAAAATAGGACGCATGGGTGAGATTTGGTTAATTTCAGAAGGCACCTCAAGGCTAAAAGGCTTTTATAAATCTATAATCCTTTCATTGATCAAAAATACAACATTTTATTGCTGCTATTCAAATAGCAAACAAAAAGCTCGTCTTGTTCTTCAGTCTAACAAGGAATCCTCCCCCATTAAGCAAGATTAAATTACAGAAAATATAGAATAAAACTGAAGATGTCACAACTTTAGAAATACAGTGACTTTCCTTGTGTGCTTTCAAGTCAGTGAAATAAGTGAAAGAAGAGTCACTTTTTGCCTTGGTGATGTTAATGAGCTGTATTCCACGGCAGCCACTCTCCCCTGGGCACTGCAGTACCATTTCCATCTCAGCTGGGCACCACTCTTAGGAGTAGAAGGTGAGGACACTCTGATGGTTCCCACGGACCAGGAGGATTGGTGGCAGATCTTTGGACAGAACTTCCAGCCAGGCCATGTACAGTGCACTGGAAACTGCCCCTTTCCGTGCCACTGGCAAGCTCCTGCAAGCCACAAGGGAAACAAACTTTCACTGAGCAGAAAAACACGGCCAGGCACGAGCCAGATCGTAACAGGTATGGCAGATGGTTCTAGAAAGATCTCAGTGTTTAGTCAAATTTCCTCATCTTTTTAGTTTTGCTTTCTTCCCCTCCTCAGAATTCATGAGTTGAGAGTCTGTATCTGAAGCATCACAGGCACTCACATCCATTTCCCCTCACTTTTGGCCTCTTAACACTCCTGCAGCTTCATGCAGAATCCTCCTAAGCTGAGGACATTTTCCTCATCTTCAACATTTTAAAATACAGCAGTAAGAAATGCTCAACCTACAAAAAAATCTGCCTCTTGCTTGTTCACACCAAAAACAATCCCCCAAAAATCTGTGAGCAAGATAATGACCTAATTTTATCTAGAGAGGTCCTCTAAAAACAGAAATCAAAGGAAGGACTCGACAAAGAGGGGAGTAACTGCACACAGGAGTAGAAAGAATGTGAGAATCCTGAGCTGCACAACAAATGTGGAGGTGATCAACTAAAGCAGCATAATCAAAAGCACAACACTAAAAAGGACATTTTTTTCTTCAGTAGAATAGTGGCTCCATACTTCTAATAAATAAATACAGCCACCACTGAAATCTTGAATATTTCTATATTTCAATGGCAAGGCAAAGTCTTGTTCCTGATCTGTAATTACATTTATATTTCGAATTGCAGCTCCATATCAATTCAGATAACACCACGAATTCAAATAATTTACTTACATGACAATTATGTTGGCTGTACTTGAATGTTCTTTCAGCAACTCGTTTAACCTAATCTGTCGGTAAGTCTGTAAATAAAATCAAACTTGTTAGGAACAGCTTTTATTTAAAAACTAGAAAAAATTATTTTAAAAAAGAAAAGAAAAACCGTATTACTGGAATGAGTAATTAATAAACAACAGGTACTTCCACCTCAGTGTGGGAATTTGTTCTCATTATCAAAAACCTGTGATTGTAAGGTTGGGAAAAAATAAAGCAGCAAGTTTAGAATATGGAGTAAGGCAAGTGCTGCCCTCTTACAGGATGCCATTTAATTTCTCATGCAAAGAAACACCTGAGAAGAAATACTTTTGCGTCTCTATGGTGCACAATAGCTTGGGAAAGGTGTCAAACCTTTAACTGCTCCTCTTTACCACGGTGTTGTTTGGTTTTCGTGGTGTTATTTTTTAAATAATGGAGCAAAAACATTACTTGGTTTAAAAAAAAAAAAAAGTCATAAACACCTGGCTATAGACTAAATGATTCTAAAGTAACTGCTGAAATACTGTAGGAAAGCAGTCTGGCCCCTGCTCACACTCAAATGCAGAATCTTTTTGCTTTTATGAACCATTTAAATGGTTTTAGATGCAGCTTTTTATCTGCTATTCATAAAAAACTGCTATGGAAGAGAGAGAATAACAGGAATTAACTCATTGTTACCACAACCACAAATGAAGTAGGAGAAGGAAGTTTTAACTGACATAACATTCTAAAAAAACCCAGGACCTTTGTTTTGTAAAGCTCAAGCTCATTATCTGTTATCCTCCATGGTTCATCCTCCTTCATTTTATCTGCAACTTCTTGCTCTTTATCATCCTCGTGAAGGCGGAAGGGCTCAATCATTTCCTCAAAAGCTGCAATACTGGAAGGATTAAATGAAAAAAAAAAAACAAACATTACAGCATATATGAGTTTTTATGTCAAAGATTATTTTCATGGTATCAGAAATGAAGTTTTATTGCTATGTAAAAATAGAGTGAAGTTTTTTTCCCCCTGCCTGTTGCAGTCAGAACATCAAACCAGCTTTTTGCACATGCAGACATTGTGATTCAGCAAACAATTCACCATACAATTACAGCTTTACTCAGTTCAGAAATTCACCTCTAATTTTAAAAGCTGAACAGTACCATCCTTAAAAAAGGGCCAATAACTAGTAGCAGGTTCTTCAGAACTAACTTTGAAGGAGGAAGGATTTACATGTTACAGTAAAATCCAGCTATCAAGTCTCATGCCATTGCTGTTAGGGTTCCTGCTTTGATCTTTTTATTTTGTTTCTTTTATCTCTTTCCAGTACAGTCCAGGAGCCACATCCAAATGAAAAAAACAGAGATATCTAACTTAGTCTTCCTGTTGCACTTGTAAGAATGTGAATATTTTCAATTTACCAGGACTTCAGAGCAAGAACTTCAGAATAAAACCTTCTGAAGACCAAGGAGGAATTAATTTCTGCTATAAAGAAGAACTCACATTACCCTACTTTTTTACCTACATTTCCTCCAGGAAATACCCACATTACAAACTAAACATCTTAATTTCTACCCTTGGTGGTCTTTACTGTACAATGATTTCACCTTAATCAAAAGAAAGAAAACAAATGTGATCTGCTATTCTTTGGCTGAGCAAAAAGGAGATCTAATAATAACATTATTATAGAGCACAGCACCTGTTAAAAATTAATCTTCTTCCACATGGTTTCCAGCTGTTATTAATACCTAAATGGTATTTAGAAATATTTTGGATATATTGTGGGGATTTACCCACAGAGACAGAAAGAAAAATCTCTCAGAAGAAATAATTCATGGATCACTTGTATTAAACAAAAATAGTTCCACATGATTCTATGATCTCAACTGTGATGCATAAATGGGTGTTACTCCATCAGAGTTTACACCTTTCACAGCAGCAGGCTCCTGGAAGCTGGATATCCAAGAACACCAGAGTGCCAGAAATATTTTGTTTTCCTTTGTTTTAGTTGCTCAATGTGTTCTATACATTTAAGAAAAAACTACAAAAAAGGGTACAAAATAACTCATATCAACTTTAGCATTTAGCCAAGTTCTAAAATAACACCTCTCAATTTCCATGGCATATCAAGATAAATTTCAGACAAATGCATGCCCATATAAAAGATATTTTTACAACTTCAGCATACTCAAGAAGGCCTGAGGGGAAAGGAGGATAAAGGCAAAGGAGGATATTTTTAGATTATACACATTCTGTTCTAAATTTGTGCTGAAAGTCATCTACAATTAATGCTTTTTTGAACTTGAAACTAAGAAATATCACATGTATGATCATTCCTGTGTACATTCAAAGTCCAAGCAAGTTAAAGAAGGAGAAGGGAAAGAAAAAAAGAAAAACCCAAATCAGGCTATTTCAAGACCAAGCTCTGTACACTAAACTAAGACATTATGAAATTCAGACCATTTAAGTTTTGGTGAACATCTCTCTTCTTGAAGAAGATTGCTCCAAACAATTCAGGGGTTTTTTTCAAACTTCATTTTTCTGAATTTAGTATTACAATCTAAGGGCCAGAGATTCAAAAATACAGATTTCTATATTCCTGGGCATGGGAGCTATTATTAATTAATTTCCCACATTTTTGTGAAACACTGAATAAACAGGATCTTCTGTACCATAACATTTGTAGTAAGAATGAAGTGTTCTAAATTAAAGACATCACAAATTCAATGAGCACACAAGATGTGTTCTGACACTTACTTTTCTTTCTTTGGCTTAGTATTAATATCCCCAAGGACCATAATATCTGAGAAGTCTATCCGAAATTTGCTGAGCAAAGTAGCCATCCTGCATCAGAAAAACAAGCCTTTATAAATGATCATAGTTTTAATTATTCCACAGGTTAAACAGACAGATGTTTGGTAATAAAAACCACTGGCTTAAGAAACAGGAAAAAAAGCATCTTAAATGTAGCAAGGACAACAATCACACTGACTTGGCACATGACTATAAATCCACAACATGCCTTGGAAAATATACTCAAAACAGTTTTATGGTTTTAAAATGAGAGCAAAGCTCTCTCTTGAAGATAATCTCAGGAAATATTTGAAAATAGTGTCAGATAGTATTGCAGAAAAATTAGTTTGAGGTAACTCATCCAAAAACAATCTGGGGGAAACAAAACCTGTTTTTGAGAAAGGCAATGGAATATGATCACACCTCCAGCACAGAGCAAGTGAAATGAGGCAAGGAGGCAGAAAAAGTAACCCAGTGTGTAACATGCTGTACTAGCATCTGAAATGGAATTTTTAAGGCAAACTTACGCCCTTCTGTCATGATCAATCCTGTTTATTTTTCCACCAATGAACACCCTGATCTTGCAGTCCTTCCACTTCTTCTTGGTTGTGATAAGGTAAGGAATCAACAGTGTCAAACCTGTGTTTTGAACAGAATTTCAGACAAATTTAGAAAATCACACTTTGTTAAATAGTACAGATTTTGTATTAATTGACTGATATCTATTAACAACTAATCCACAATTACTCCAATAATTTTTTTTTAAAATCAACATTTAAAGCTTTTAAAATCATAAAGCACATTACCTCCATCATCAAAGAGCCACCAGACATCAATGTTGCTCTTGCCTTGTTTCTTCTGGAACTGAGAACTGGCATCAAGAAGTCTTTGGTCAGCCACATTTAAAGGAGAGGATGAGCTCTTTGAATCTGGAAAAAAAGATATGGTGAAATTTTGGTTTTGAATTGCTTTGCTTAATCACCTTGAAAATCATCAAATGCAATTCTTACTATTTTGCGATATGGCTACTTTTAAATTAAAATTTTCCTTTATGCCCTCCATCCCAACTCCAGATTTTGATTGACTGGATATAAGCTGAACTGGCTGTATTTAGGGGATCTAGAGACTCATAATTTCAGCAGCTGAAGTAATTTAGCAGGCATCTGAGATAAAAAGGATGTGTGAGGTCTTTACACAGATATTTGCCTGCACAATTTAATTAATTTTGCCCCAGAGTTTTAGGCCATGCACTCTACCTCTTGCAAACAACAGAATTTCCCTAAAAATATGTAGGTAACTGATTTTAGATGTAAATGTCATGTCCCAAGCATTTCTTTCCTTAAATGCAGTTTTCTTTAAGCATGTGGTGAAATTAAAAGCTATTTATACATATTGGGTCCTTTTGCAAAAAGTACTGTTTTGCATAACAAAGTTATTTGATTTACTGAGAACAATACAGTAATAGCATTTTCAGTTAGAATAATACAGATCCCTTTTTTTGAACTGCAGGAAAAAAATCCCTAACCTCCTTCTCTTAATTAAAACCTCAGTCTGAGCAAAAGCCAGGAGTCTGACATTTGTCTCTGTCCTTATTTTATTAGGGATTTTTTAAATTTAGAGCACATCTGTGACTGATTTACATTAATATACTACTTCATTGCATACTGGGACTTCTTCCAAACTGCCATCTTGTGCTTCAAGATATAATCTGATTTTCCATTATTGAAACACAAAAGCTTCTAGCTGCTGAAATTACTAAGAGAATGTCAAAACAGTTCAGATGAATTGCAGTTAAGGCAAAAAAAATACCTGACTAACTCAGAACAAGTAAGTGAAAACTGCTGAGGTAATTTCTCAAAATGCTGATTTTGAAGAGCTACTTTGCATTTATTTCAACATGTTCACCTCCCTGAGTAGCTGCACTAAGCCTTAATTTTCAGGATATTGAACTATTTCCAAATAACAGAGCAACAACCATGACTGTGGAAGGTACACTGAATAAACTGAGAGCACTTCCACTGTACCATCCCATGGTATTTCCTGAACCAAGCAAGGACCCAGACAGACACCTGAGACACAAAACATTTCAAATGTTTCTTTAAGAGAAGAACTTTTAAATTTTTTTTTTAAGTTCTTTTTTCAGTAGCAACTTCGTCTGGGAATTTCCACAACGTTGCCTTTTTTCCACAGCCTAGTCCCTAAGGATGAAGCACATTCTAAGGCAGATATGAAGAAACAAACAAACATTGCATGATTGCTATTTTCCTCTCTGGTACTTAGGTGTAGAAAGAATTACAAAAGGAAAACTGAAATCAACAATGTGAAAGAATGATTTAACACAAAAAGATGGAAAATGCCTGCCTTTATTCAACAGTGGTTGTGTTGAAGTCTTTCCATCCTCATCCTCCTCTGGAAGGTTTTTAAAGATACAAAATAAAAAGGTTAATTTCCCTCGTGATATTAATGAGCACAATACAAAAGTAAATTTAAAAAAATTAGAAAATAAAGATGTGAAATGAAGCAGATTTTTTTGCACAGAGAAAAGCACACAAATGCAGTCTACCAAATCCTAAGATTCATTTTTACTTCAAAAAAGTTATATATACCTCTACTACCCATCTAACTACTAAGGCTTTTGCTTTGCAATAGAAGAGTAAAGGAGTTTATTGTCATGTCAAAGTATCTTGAATGATTTGTATCTGTTAATATGCACATAATATTCTAGTCTGAGATGAAAAATACTCCATAAATTTAGCAGCCTTCCAATCACTCCAATCGTAACATACAGATGTGGGGCAGAATCCTCAAGCATTTTTTACTGTCTCTCAAAGTCAGTAACAAAAAAAAATCAATTTTAAGTCATTGCTTGCCAGCTGGTTTATTTAGAGGACTAGAAACGAATATTTATTGTACATACTGGTAAGATCTGACCCAAAGTACTCAAGATAGTAGACATCAACATCTATAAAAGGATAACACTTCTATTGCATAGACAAAAAAATACCCTAAATAATCCCTGGGCAAAGAGAGAGAGGAACTGAGAAGTAATGAGAGAGAGGAAGAGTGGGAATTCAAGGTTCATTGCTAGCTTGCAGTTACCTTTGCGTGGAGTGGGAGTTCTTCCACTGGATGATGAAGCAAAAGCTATGGAAGTGTCTGTCTCAGACTTCTTGCTATAATCCACTTTTACTATGACATCCTTGGCACAGGGAGACTTCTCTTGGGATGACAGCAAATCTTTGTGAAAGCAAAAAGCCTGTTAGAAACCACTGCATTGTTACAAATGTATCAGCAGAGATATGTGACTATACTGACTCGGTGTAAAATTAATTACACGCTGCTGCAACTGTTAGACCACAGCAAAGAGAGCAGGAGGGGGGAAAACCAAGACAAAAGCATTCTGTGAACTCTTCAGAGCACAGAGGCTCCTCCCCTGAGCAGAGCTGTCATTTTCTGTTACTTTCCCAGGTTGTGGTTGTGGATTGCATGCCCAGAATCTAAAAACAGAGCTAGGTAACACTGTGGAACTACAACAAGAAGAGGGAAAAAATAATCACTTGGTGAAACGTTTTCTGTTTCTGCTTTTAACTCCAGGAGGAAGATGAGCCTTAGGCACGGCACAGACCAGGCGTGCCTGTCTCACTGCCAGCCTTTTTTTGCAGGTTTGGCTTCCGGGGAGCAGCTGTCAGAGCTGAGGCAAACTCACCCAGTCCCCAGTGGGTACCGAGGTCCTTCTGACACCTTGGTGTCACACTCCCAGTTTTCTCACCAGTGCTGTGTCCACACTGCAGGTTCACTCCTTGCCATTTCTCACACTGCTCCGCCCTCCTGCACGTGGTGACAGGTTCCCTGATTCTCCCCAAATACCAAAACCCCACGATTTCCAGTGAAGGCACCTCCTCTTTCAGGGGGATGCTCCTCCTTGTGTCATTTCTCCTCATGCTAGCAGCATTGTATAGAGCAAGCCACAAACAAATTACACATTATCAAATCAGGACTGCTGCCCCAAAGCTCACGGGCTTGGAATTTAACTAAAATTAAACCATTCCACTTAAGAACACTACCTATAAAGCATAACCAAATCTTCTACATAGGAAGCCTTTCCAAATTTGAATCAGACTACTCAGAGTCCCTAAACTACTCTGTGTAGGGCTTGGCAACCCACACCAAACTCAATGGCATTCCTGCATAATGCAGTATTTGTTGTGATTTTCACCAATTCTGGCCCTGAGCCCCACATATTTGATGTCAACTTGCCAGCATCACTGATTAGTTTCAGGGAAGTAGCAGATCTTCTGGAACCAGCTGTAAACAATTGGCAAGTCCACAAAAGGTGAAAGACAGAAAACCTGAGTTCTGCTGCTGACCATGGGTTACTGTCTTACAGTTCAGACTTACTAATTTGATTGAATTTTACTGTACTACAGCAGTGGCGTTTTGTTGGGTTTTTTTTAACTGAGCTTTAATATCTTCAGAATGCAGTTTTAGAAGGGAATTAGAACAGCAAACTCACCAGATGGAACAAAGTCATACCTTGGCCCTGAAGGTGAGAAATGTCCAGGCCCTCCTTGAGGCGAATGACAACTACACCATACTGAACATCAAAGGCATCACTAAACAAAGGGACAAAAATAAAGTATTTTAAAGCTGTTTCTTTTCCAAATGAAAAATGCATCCTCCCTGAACAAATTCCAGTGATTAAGCACTGCCACTGGAAGCCCCAAATTATAAATTTGCTTTAGAACATCAGTTTCAATTCCAAAACATGACCTGAACATCATTTTAGGAAAAGTAATATTTAGAGAAGATACCTGTTTCTTCTCCTCCCTCTCTCCACTGTGTAAGGAGTGATTAAATAAAATCGACATTAATAGGTCAATTCAAGTTCTGCAGAGATAGTAAGATACACAAAGAAATATAGATTTTTGTCTCCATCCATCAAAAAAGGGATTTGAGTAGATATTTTTGATCTGAGAACTAAAGATTTCTGACATATTTCCAAAAGGTTTGGGTATTAAAAACACCTAAGATGATGCAATTTAGTATCAAATTAGCTGTAAGTCAGCTCTAATGTGCCTCGTCCCATTCCATCTGAAAGTTGTAACTCATTCCAGTCAAAAATAAAGATGCAGAACTTCATTACTGTAGAAAAGAGCAAAAAACCCTGAATAAATTGCTGAATAAAAGTGGAGTACAATTAGTAAGTAACAACCACACCCCCAAAATCTGAGACAAGATGAACTTAACCATATCATACGGTTTGCATTACTTATTAATCATCATCCTTTACATATAAATACCTTGCTCAGTACAAACAACCATAAATCAGAGAACCCCCTCCCATATAATTTCCACAGGAACTTCTCAGGATTTCACTAATTAAACACTTCCCTTTAGAAGTAGTAAGATTTGATTAGAAATATTTGAAGTATCAATGTATTCTATAATAAGTGCAAGAAAAATTGAGATTGATTTGAGATTTGTTTTGTCTATTAGTGAGCATTAAAATTTCATTATTTAATGTGTTAGATTTCTAGAGATTAGATGTGTTTCTGTTCTGTGCTTCAGCAACCTTTAGTTTTACAGAAATACATTTGACCTGCAGTTATTACCTCCTGAGGTTTCTTTAGGGATGTGGAGAACCACATGACTTGCTGACCTTGACAGATCTTCCTGCAAAAACCATCCCAAAATAAAATAGGAAAAAAAAGAAAAACTAACCAACGTATTTCCTTATTTTTGCACCGTATTTGGTGCCCTCGATTTTCTATTACAGATCTGCATGAGAATACTTTTTTTGGTCTTTTCCTAGTACCTACCTGTAAAGTCTAAAGCCCCAATCTTTCTCTCTTTTAAAAGCACAGAAAATGAGAACTATAAAGCACAAAGGAAGTGGGTTAACCAGCACTTCAGCTGAACACAAAAACCTCTCTGTATGTAAAATAAACATATTTTTTCTCCTCCTTTTCAGACAGTAGCTCTCAAACCTCAGACCTCTGCCACAACTATTTTTAGATACAGAAAGTTATTATGGAGATTTCTAATCTGTTTAATCTATAAAGACTTGCTTATTAATTTCCATATCAGAAAAAACCCAAGGCATTGAAGACTGCTGAATGGAAAATCTAGGTCCACTTGAAAGAGACTTTTTTCCCGAATACAGTGAAATGGAACACAGCAGCTACAACTTGGTATTTTCTACTTACTGGAATAAATTGATATAGGTTTCAACATCTCTCATATCACCTTGTCTCCAGTTTTTCTTAAATCCAACAACAAGGGTGTTAGGTCTCATTCTACCCAAACCAGCAGCCTAAGAAGAACAAGGAAATATTTTATAAAATAACATGTTACTGACACAACTCAAGGTCTCTGTTTTCTGCTCAGGAGAATAATAATGTACTTTTCATCAAAGCTTTAAGATAATTTTGCAAAAGGAATGTATTGCCAAGTATGAAGGCCCTTCCAATTTTGATGTGCATCTTGAGCGCTTCAACTTTTTTTAAAAAATACCTGCATTAAGTACTGTCCTCCATCCCTCAAGTCCTCTGCATGCACTGGTGCATAGAAAGCTTTCATCTTGTTTTTAATTAGCCATCGCTGATATTTGGCCAAATCAGTTGACAGCTCCTTCATGGCTTGCCTCCGAGGACCCTTTCAAAAGAAGGAAATAATAAGAGGGGAGGGAACAAGAATTAGGAATATGAGCAGTGGGAGTAAAAAAGCCCCTGTCAATTTTTTAATGTCACTGCTAGAAATGAATTCACACTCAGAGAACCTCAAAGCACACTTGCACACTAACAAAAACACCCCAAACCACAAAATACCAGGAGCAGCAGGAAGAACTGATAAATTTTTACCGTTCTTAGGAACAGGGTTGCTCAAACTTTATCAATCTTGTTCCTACAGAGCAAAACCCTCTTCCCCAGGGGGTGGGCACCAGCTTGTCCTCCAAAGCATTAAGGTAGTTTTAAAAGAAAAGGGCTTTGTAAAGAAATATACACAGAGGAGGGATGACTTAATACTACACTTTATGGGAGTATTTGTATCCTGCAGTCAAAGTCACCTCCTCTTTAAATACTTCCTTTATGTTATTTCTGTTGGGGTGAATCTTTTATGTTCCTCCCAGACATCAAAATGCAGAATACAGGACAAGGTTTAATCAAGAACACAGCAGCCCAGTTTTTGCAGAAGGACACAAACTTGACCAAATGGTCAAAGCTACTAAAGAATGAGGTAGTGTCACCCTTCCTGTAAGAAAGTAATTTTAAATAGGTAAAGGATATGTTCCAAAAAAATCTTCTTAAGAGTTGCTTTCCTACAAGAAGGATGACAGCACCATATTCTTTTCTGTATAGCCCTACTTTTAAAAGGCAGTGATTACATCTGTGATATCTTATCTCCCTAACATCACTCAGTTTGCCCTTTCATATTCACCAAAATACTAAGTTTATATAGATAAAAATTAAAAGCTTTATAAGACAGTATCTGTATGTGGACTGCATTAATTTCATTTGCTCTAATCTGTTCATTAGATCAAAAGCAAGTCATACTCGCTAAGTAATAAATTTAAACACATTTAAGAGTAACCCATGCTTTTATTCCAAGTCTTTCAGGTGTGTCACCAGCACCCTCAGCTTGGTGTCAACTGCAAACCTGCTGAGGAGCTGCTCTCCCTGCCTGTGTCACTTTATCTCTGGTTCCACAGCCTTTCTGGAGCTAAATGGAAGTTTTGGTACAGATCCCTGTCATGACAGCCACCCTACATCTCAATCAACACAAATCATGACAAGCTGATTCCAAAGAAAAGTTACTTGAAAACTGCTTCCTTCCCACCATCACAAAACCACTCTTAAGTTTACCACATAAGACACTAAGTAGTAAGACCTGTTAGAATTATGTCCTTGCAGAACCACCCCCACACAACCCACACTGCAAAAAGATCCTCACTTGATATTCTGACAAAAACATCCAAGGATACTTAGTGAAATATTGGGGGCTGATCAGAAAGGGAAGAGGAAACACCTGATAATTAAATTAATCTGATAACTGAAGGGAAAAAAAGCTCCTTGGAAGGTTAAAAGCAATTTTCAGCTATTGGCTAAACTGATATTGACTTCCCTGCTCAAGGTTCTTTTCTCCCAGGCTTTTTAAGAACTCTAAAAGGGAATCAATCTCCCAATGTTCACTTCAATTAGAAGTAAAAGGTCCTTCAGCATTTGAGCATCAAATTATCAAAGGTACTGATTTTTTACAAATTTTCCCCTGTAGTACACATAACTGGAATAGTGATGACCCATACATTAGCAAAACTTACCAGTAAATCTCTTACTGCACTTTTTAATGTCTAATGATGCTTTCATTAAAAAAAGAAAAAAAAACCCCAAAAAAACCCAAACAAATAAACAAAACCAAAACTTAAACATTAACCAGAAACTAAGTCAAACATGTTAACAAAACCAAACCCCAAAGCAGAGAGAACAAAAACACCACCAAGGCAATTTATTAAATAAAGACAGAATAAACTTACCATATGTACATGGCCACAGATCATCAAGCCCACATTCTTGGTGAAAGCATGGACAAGGTGAAGCAAAGCTGGACGTGCATTTGGAGCACCTGTCATAATTAAGCACTGAGGTCTAGAATTATGAGGGGGAAAAGATCATTAGAATTAGAATCAATCTGGGGTTCTGAGACTTTTTTATTAACAGAAAAGTTTCTTCCAAATATTAGCCATAACAACATATTCATCACTGCAATGGTAATAACCTCATCCACATTTGTAAGACTATGTTAAATTAAGAAAAGATCAGTTGTTACTCAACTGTCAGCAGGTCTATGACTAATTGCATAAAAATTCAGTAATCCCATTAAATCTGAAAATCTACACATTTAAGAAGTTCAAGAAAAGATTTTAGACAAGACTAGGTCAGAGGGATTAAGTTTTTCTTCCTCACTGGTAAGTCACCTCCCTTCCATTTTGTAGCTTATATTCTTCTGTGTCCAGAAGAAATACTGAAATCATCTGCTCATATTTACATTACTTTCCTTCAGAAGGCAGAGCCAACCTAGTGCAAGTAAGTCAAAGGCAACTTCTAAATCAATTTTAAAAGAGGAAGTGTTTAAACTTCAGAACTCATTACAGGTGATCATTTTTCATAACCATCATAATTAACACGTGGTATCATACAAATCCCCTAAAAGTAATCTCCCTCAATCTCTTTAGTTGCTCCACTTAATTTTCATGGATGCTTTGTTGAAAACCGTGCTGCTGCCAGGTTCTTCATAACCTCAGAGGATGGCACCGCTACTAAGAATCCCACTTAATCTTTAATTCCATTTACTTGGATGAATCACAGGAGATGGACCTGGGACTTAATGGAAACCTTGACAGCAAACCTCATGACAGCAGCCTAGTGAAGACAGAATTTCCTGTCTTTAAGTGTTACCTGAAGTTTTTCACATGATCTTCCACCCCTGCGAGCCGAATGGAATGCTGCAGAGCATTCAGGTAAGTCAAGGCTTGAGTTGAGGATCCCCAGTTCACATCTGTTCAAAGATTTGAGGTTCCAATGTGTTATTTAACATCCTTCTGTTGTAAAACTGTGGAATGACTTCACAAAATGAATGCTGGACACTGGCTAAACCCACAGATTTAAGCTACACCTTGCTACATTTCATACAGTACTGGTCAACAAACCCCACAGCTTAATAGGCAATTGTATTTAAAGATAACATTTCTGTAGAAGTTTTAGCAAAAAAGTTAAGGAAGGGAGTAATTGACTTTTTTATCTCGCCATTTCAAAGACCACAATAACTTCAGTCAAAAGAATACCACTTGAGGAAAAAATGCTGTGCTGAGTTATTTTATACCACAGCAAAGAAAAAATTCAATCTCAAAACATTGCCTAAACGAAGTCCGACACTTTCAGTGGAAACTTGCTAGATTAAGCAGATCCTTTCAGATTATTATTTTTATGAGGAAAGGGAACACTGCACTATCATCTTTTTGCTCCCATACACATATCTTGATAGCTGCAATGAATTTACCATTTTCCACATGCATCTTTTCCTCCAATTATCATTCAGACATTTATGCCTAAGTGGCATCTTCATAATTTGGCAGGAGGAAGAACAGCAGTGACTGGGCAGGCAAAATTCCATCTAATTACAACTAAAAAGCCTGAAAACAGAAATTTAATCTAGTGGTCCAAACAGAAAGAAGTTGCTGGGGTTTTTCCCTGCCAAGGCAATGTCTTTTTCCCTTCTTTCCCCCCTCCACAACCAAAAGAAGCCCCTGTACATACCTGGTTTCTTGTAAGTGACATAGATGTAAAGCCCAAGTACTATGACATAGGTTAGAAGTGCTGCCCACCAATTAATGACAAACATTACAATGCAGCACAAAATAGCTCCAATGAGAGAAATCCACATATTGTAGTATTTGAAAGCAGGGCGCCAACCTAGTCAAAATAAAATTTTGGAAGGTAGAAAAAGGAGGGGGGAAATTAATTTAAACACCACTACTGAAAGAGATGGAAGGCAGTGCATTGTTTTCCCTTCCCTGGTATTCTGCATCCATTACAGGTGAACATCTGAGTTTCAGTGAGGCACAAAATGCACATTTTGCTGGCACTGGCATATTTATGCTTTCCACTTTCCAACACCTTTCAAATGAATTTGCACCTTTCTCACACAGATATGTAAATGCTCCTCACTTTGCCCTGTAAAAGTAGTATGTCTATTGAATGAGGCTCCGGAACTTTTGGCAATAGCTTTGCCTGAATTTAATTTCTCCTTTGAAAGGTGGGAAAGCATAAATCATCATCTCATACCTCAGTTTCTTACATACTACTGGTTTTAGTTGTGCATTTTTACTGTTTTCACAGAGGAATTCTCACTACATGAAAAGGAAAAGGACAGGTATATCCAAACAGGACTTGGGTACATCAAAGTACTGGACTGCCAGTGTTTTACATTATTTGCCACAAGTTTATCCAAAATCAGGTATATTCACCTCCATGAACACATCCAAGATTAACCAGTGTATTAAATACAGAGTTATTAAAGTTACAACTATCGTGCAAACTGTTATACCCACCCTCTGAGAAGAAAAATAATGAATCTACCAGTTCAGTAACTGAAGAAGCTTTTAAGGGAGTTATTCCAGTACAACTGTAGGTGGACTGGGTATAATGTACATCTGTTCTGCAGGTACCAGGTTTTGGCTTACTCCTGGAGTTTAACCCACGCTAAAGACTACAAAAATGTGGCAATACCACTGGCAAATCCTGTTTCTTCTGGACTGGAAGATGAAACACATTACCAGAAACTGAAGACAACAAAAGGGTGGTCTGCCAGCACCAGCTACTGAATTAGCAAAAAGCTTTCTTCCAGAGTTTCTGAATTATCTCTGATTTATCTTGTGCTCCCTCAAAGATGACAAAATTAGTAGCCCCCAGCCCTACTGGATCTCCCAGTTCTCAGAATTTCCAAGTCCCATGAATACCATATATTAAGCTTTTAATGCCATGAGAATGAAATAAGAATTTAATAATTAAACGAAACCTTAATTTATCTTAAAACCTTGTATTTATGCATAAAGAGATTGCAAGGCTAAACTCCCACCCCTAAGATGTAGTTCTTACCTGGAGATTTTGCAAGAGAAGCATGGAATACAGAGAAGTTAATCAAGGCATATGAGGCCAAGAAGAAATTAGAAATAATTGGAGCAATGACATTCAGTTCGGCTGTAAAATGAAACAAAAAAAAGAAAGCAAACTGTTAAAGGTATCATCCAATGGCTTTGAAGATTACAGAGTAAAAATTCTGCTGCAAAGAATCTTATTTTCTGATATACTCTAAGGAAATGCAGTTTATCCATTTTGCTGACAGAGCTTTATGACAATGATCTCTTATTTACTAAGTTATCTTTTAACAGTTAGGAAGTGTAGCTTTCAGTTTCAAAAATATAAGCACCACCAAGTGTTCTACAAGCAATCTGGAAGAACTACATACTATCTCAAGATCATTAATTTGAGAAAATTTCATTCCCAGCAGGACTTGGATCAAACAGTGCACTAATACACTGGGTTCTGAAGAATGCCAGAAGATTTTACTATTATAGACCAACACCATCACAGCAGTGATGCTCACATTCCCTTCAGGGAGCGGGAAAAACCTGATGCTCTCTCTTTTCCTCGAGGCAGCATGGTACAAAACATTTGTATGTGTATTCTGTATTCTCACCATCATAAAAAAACCCCCAAAAAACTGTATTGACTGACGTATTGACTGATAGCACCTAAAGACAGATACCTATGGTTACAAAGAAGTGCAGTTAAAATTCACTGCAGTTCTTGACAGAGTTGTATCTAGAAGGTAGGAGAAAGTAAGCCTCAAAATAACCAGATTTAGAATGGTGGCTTAGAATTAAGCTGTGCATTAGATCTCTAGGACCTTGTCATCAAGTACACGACATGCACTGGAAGGCTTTCTAAAGGACAAAAGGGGACTGAGATTTACTAAAATTTCAAACTAACCAATTAGTATGAATCCAAGAGCAATTAAGAATGTCAGAATATATCCTCTCAGTGGTTCATTGTTCTTCCCATAGCCTTTAGCAAACATCTGAAATCCTGGATAAATGCTGTCCTTGCACAAAGCCTAAGGGGGGAAAAAAAAAAGAAAAAAAAAAAAGAAGAGTCAACATGCATTTTGCTCATGCCATTTTCCATTGTATACTATGTTTGTGCACAATTCCTGATAGCTTATAACCATCATGGACTAATTGTACTCTCAACTGTCTTTGCATCTTGACATTTTGCATTTCCACTGTTCTATCCTTCAGTAATGACCACCTGCAAGAAGCAGATCTGCTCTTCTGTAACTGCATACTTTACTTTACTACTGTCTTACAACCACAGGAAAGTCTTTTTTTACTGACTATATTTTCTCAGGAAGTGGAAAGTTTGCCTAATATACACTAGTTCTCTGCATCAATACAACTGACTCCCCACTTAACTTTTTTTAACCCAATTAAAGACATGAGAAGGAGAATCAATAGTTAAAAAGAAGACAAAGCAAAACACACTCAGGAACCTCAAGAAACAGTAACAAACTGTTCTCCCATTCTAAACAACAGGTAAATATTAGAACAACCTACTGATGTCATCTGATATGGATCATGATGGCAGTGTGTCCCCTTCCAAAAATGGTGACTCAAAATTAATTATTCAAAATATTCCTGTTTTCTTCCCTTACTTACCTGGAAGATCTTAGGGGCACTCACAAGAGATGCTAATGCAGATGACAGGGTGGCTGAGAAAATACCTGCAGTAATCAATGGTGCAAATCCTGAAACCATGCTCATGACCTGAAAAACAGAATTTTTTTAGCAATATGTGAAAAAGTACACTACACAAACGGATGGCACCATTAACTACACAAACAAAAAAAAATACACTTCACTTAAAAGCTGTCTGAATATAATGTATTCATATTAATGAATAAATTAGATCAGGGAATATAATCACATCCTGATTTCAGGACAAGAGATGGTGGCTTTTCACACACTCTATCTATAATTTGAAGCTCAAATTATCAAGGGCAAAAGTCTTCATGGGCTCATAAGAAGATTAGAAGGAAGCAACAGAAGAAAAAATACTTTGGAATGTGTTACATGTTCCAACTAACCTATTGGTGACTAACATGGTCTCAGAAAGCCCAAGTGATAAAACAAGTGAAAACTGAGGAATGTCTTTGGAAATTTCATTGTCTTTCCTCGGAATCTCCATCATTTTAAGTCAGGCTTTTTTTCCCCAATCAAAACAAGGTCAAGGCAAACTTGCTTCCTATCTCCCCCCAAGATCAAATCCCAGCACATCTCTAATCTCAGTGACAGAAATCCTTGCAATCCTTGGTAAACTGGATGAGGAATGAGCTGGTACATTCAGTAAATCAAGGGGCCTTAAAAAAAAGAGGGAGCTTAGAAAAAGTAAAGTGCCATCTGTGTCCGTGGCATGTGAATTGGGAAAAGATCATCTTTAAGGTCCCCTTCAACCTAAACCACTCTATGACTCCACTAATCTACAGATTATTTCTGTACCATAGTTGCATCCAGTTTTGCATCTGTCATGTCAATTAAGATACACAACCGTGTAATCAAAAAATGTTCATGGTTTAATAGAATACTTTTCTTTATGGGAAAAAAAAAGCTAAAGTTGCTTTAAGACAGCCAGTGCTGAAGAGTTTTAGTCAACAGACCAGACCCAGCAGGATGGTTTCAATCACGATGTGATTCTGCATAATTTGCACTGCTTACTTGCCTTTTTCACCCTGGCAATCTCATTTAAATTATCAGGAGAGCAACTGAAGGAAGGCAAGAAAAAACATGCAGAAATCTCCTCTTTTAAAGTTTTTGTCACCTGAAATTGTAAAATCTTGCTGTCTAAATAAGTCTTCTCAGACATAATGTATAGATGAGTGATGAAGTTTTGTTCACTAGGGCTAAATTAATGGTAAAATTTAGTAAATTTCTCCAGGCCAAACTGACAATGACAGCTGGACCTCTCAGTCAGTTGAATCTGTGCACTACATCACATTTCAGTGATCAGTTCAAGGCATGCCTCGCTTGAAAAGAGAATAAACGGAGCTTGCAAAACATGAGAGTGAAGTATCTGTCAAAACAGTGTTAACAAATGAAGGAGAGAACTTCCTGAAGCCTACTTGCAAGTTTATAACCAAAAAAAAAAGTATGCCAGGCCTATAACCATAGGAGTAAAACTAACAACACATCTATTAAGTTATCTCTCCTATGCCCAGTTTAATTTCATTTTATAAGCAACAGAAGAAGTTACAGCTTTAAATGGCTGTTTGCAATAGCCCTACATTATGTTACAGAATAAAACTTAAGGGTGTAAACACTTTACTACTATTGTAGAAAGAAACTTTTGCTGTAGCAACATAACTAACAAATGCAGAATAATTTTTATAGAAGCAGTATGTAATTTTTTTTCCCTACAAGAATGCCTTATTCAATCCTCCCTCATTATAGAGAGAATCTGTGTACAAGCCTCCATCACTTTTCTTCCCACATGTAAAACATTTTTATTTTGATGCCTTCACTACACTTGCCTCAACTTGCTGTTTGCTTCTGGCAATTGACTCATGTTTTACATCCTCTTTCTAGGTTCTGTCCAATTATTGACACTCTCTATTTTTGACTATTACACCGTTTTATAAATTTCAGAGCTACTCCACCAAAGCCTATGCAATTAATATTTGGCATTTTAAAAGCTAGCAAGTTATACCTTAGGTTAGTTAAGTGACTTTAGGAACCTTCTCTAAGCTAGGAGAATGCAGGGGGAACCAAATCCTGCAGAATCAGTGTGCCATGGTGTTTAACTCCCCTCCCTCTATCCCCAGCACAATCCAGACCTCCTGACCCCAAACCAAGGAGCCCACAAAGGCAGCCACTCACAGCACTGAAATTCTCATCCCTGAAATTTTCATCCCTGCAAAATCATGCAAAAAAGGGCAGAGTGGCCCTGTAACCACTGGTGTGTTGACACAGACATACAGTTCTGCTGATAAGGGCCTCATTTTGTTTGCCTAGCATTTACAGTTAAGGCAGTTTCCTACATTTCAAACCTTTGGGATAATGAAATACTGTATTTTGATTATTTAGTTCCTCAGTCCAGCACTCTGGAGCAAAACAGAAATGCTGCATTAAAACAACTGAGTTTCATGCTGCTTTCAACTTTCATCCGAAGTTGAAAAAAAAAAGGCAAAACCCCCCATATTTTAACTACCCAAAGCTGTAACTTTTTGTTGGGAAGCTCTAGGCTAAGGCTACAGAGCCCAGAAAAAAATTTTGAAAATACTCTTCTACAAAGTGACAGCCTGTAATTCACAGAAAGTAAAGATGGTCTTCCTAGGCAGCTCTGACTAAGCCTGTCTCACCTACTGCCCTCATTGAGAGTTTCTCATCCAAGATTTCCACAGGTAAATCATACTACAAGTCATCCATCTGCTGCCTGAACACATCCAAACCCTGAGCTGACCCAGCAGAACTTCAGATCAATTCTTTGCCAAAAGAACTGAGTGCAGCACAGTGTCCTGATGTGATAAAGTCACTCACTGTGAACACAAATTGGCACTTTCTGCCCCAGAAACCTGCCTGTTTACAAGCTGGAAGAGAAATACCACAAGCCTCCCTCACCTTAGGGATTAATTTTAATTTGTGCAGTATTTGTTCTGTTATTTACCATACAAAAAAGACCTTGAGAAGTGCAAAAGCTTGGACACCCCCCCTTCCCCCTTTCCATGCTCTGAATATGAAAAAAAAAATCTCTCCTTACACCAAACAATCAGAGATAGAAAGTTGTGAGCAGCTCAGTTATGAAACAGACAAGTTTCTCCTTAGTTAAACAGCCTCTCCCACAAACATTTTCCTTCTGACACCCTCTGAGAAGACAGAATCAGACTGTTCTCAGAGATGCACAGCAGAAGCTGGGACATGAGAGAAAAAACAGCAAGGGGGAGTCCCACTGGGTGTTAGAAAAATTAAATTTCACAGAGCAGGTTTTCAAAAGTACAACAAAGGAGGGGTGCTGCATTCTCTGTGCTGCCTCTGACCTTAAAAGTGACTTTTCCTAATTGACACCAACTCTTTTTTCCACAGAGAGGCAAAAATAATTTGGGAGGCAAAATACTCTCTAAGTACAAGTAACATTTATGTTAAGAACCTTACAATAGTCATGACTTCAAGACACAATCAGAGGAAACCAGTTACAGGCTATTCACAGCTGTATATCTGACAATATGTAGGTTCTTATGAGCTTAAAACAAACCATGAAAATCAGATTTTGCGAATTTGTCAATCCCACAAGAGCAATTCTGACTTTCTCTGAACAAGAACAAAGTTAACACCACACAAGATACCCACATTATTCCACTGTAGCAATTTTATCAGTGGATTTCAGCTCAATCTATAGCCAACTTTTTGTACACCTGTTAGAAAATCTCCAGGCAAATATGGGACTACCACAAACCAAGCTGGAGTCAGTGGGCAGTAAGTTTACTTTCCTTGGATTCTTTCAAACCCTTACCAGTAGTTCATAAACAACCCAGTTTGCTGTGGTGAAAGACTATAAATTACCCCTTGACTTGTAGAGGATTTTTAAACACTGAAAATTTTTAAATACTGTAAAATCATGTTTAATGAAAGTTTATGACCTTATTACCATTAAAGAGGATGCTGTGATAAATTTGTAAAGCAGTCTTAAACACTCATCGTATTTTCTAAAAAAACGTAAAAATTTAGCAAGCAAATCACTGACAGAGGTTACCTCTGATCAGCATAATTACTGAAAAATGAGTACATCTAGCCCCAGCACTGAATGATGACATTCAGGTACCTAAACAAAGCTGCAGCACCACCACCCAAATCTAAGCAATTTACTCAGAAAAAGAGTAAATATTTATACCACCTGCATATAAACACTTAAGAGTTTTCAACATGTATACATTCTTCTGCATACCAGCTAGAGTGTACCATGCACCTATGCCAGATAAAACTTGTATTTATGGAGGTGAGCATAAATAGTCTATGGCTGTTCCTAAATAAGCAACTAAAAAACACAAGCCAACAAATCCAAGGAAAACACAAACAAAATCTGTCAAAACAACACCACCACAAAAAACCCAAACCAACAAAAAAAAAAAAAACCCAAACCCAACAAAAACCCAACAAAAGTCCATTAAAAAATCACCAAAAAAACCCAACCAAAAAATCCCAAAAAACAAAACACAACCAAAAAAAAAAAACCCCAAACACAAAACCCAATATACAGATTAAGGAGGAAGTTTTATACCTGGAAATTGTTCATCAGCCCATAGTGACACCCTGCCTGAGACTGACAGGATGAGAAGTCATAGTTTAGTTTGCAGGCTGCACTAGTGCAATTTGCCAGCTCAGTCACAATGGTGTCATTAACATTCCCTGTGGCATCTCGAACTACACAGGCACCTACAGTGGACACAACAATAAAAAAAAAAAAGGCATTAACAAACTGAACCTGAATTTAAGGGTATGTGTTAATTAGTTGTTATGTAAGCATAATCTCACAGAGCAACATTAAAATACAGCATTTAGTTTTTTAACATGCTACAGTACTAAGCCTATCTTCACTGTGAACAACAAATACAAACAGAACAACTGCTCCCTTGGCTGAAACAATCTTTAGTTTTTTAATGTATCTGATTGTAGGAAGAAATAGAAAGTTTCAGCACAGAGAAAAAGTTGCAAAAGACTTGCAAAAGTTTAAGAGGACAATTTTAGCTTAAAGTACTATTTCTGAACTGTGAGTTGCCAAATAGCCCCTGAATTGAAGTTAGTCTTATACAACACCACTAGATGTGACAGGACTGGCACAGGGTGCCCAGAGCAGCTGTGGCTGCCCCTGGATCTCTGGCAGTGCCCAAGGCCAGGCTGGACACTGGGGCTGGAGCAGCCTGGGGCAGTGGCAGTGTCCCTGCCAATGGCTGGGATGGGAACTGGATGATCTTCAAGGTCCCTTCTAACCCAAATAATTTTTTAGTTTTATGACTTTATACTTCCTCTTTTGGTCTATTTTCCTAGAGTAGTGCAGATTTGTTTTGTATGTATAGAGATCTCTGCAGACAGGTATACATCCTGTAGCTTTTTTAGTTGTTGTGTTTTTTTTTTTTCCAGTCGCTATGACTCAGCCATTAAAAAACAAAAGTTTCATGAAAGCCTGTTGCAAGCCATTTCCCAATGTTTAAGCCATCTCCTATGTGACCATGGTATTTTTTAGTTGGTTTCTTGATGATCAACAGACACAGAGTACCACTTCTCCCACACTTTTTTTATAATCATCACCTTAACTACTGTCTTCAGTTCATCTATGATTACTTCTAATTTTGCTGGTCAAGAAAATGCTGGAGAAACAGCATTTCAGCCTGTAAGTATTAAGAAAAACTAAAGAGTACCAAAAGACCATTAAGTCTTCTATTTCAAGGGGGTTTTGTCTCATATGTGACAAAAAGTAGATCAGACTAAGCATTATTTAACATTCTGTGGTCTAACAGAGGTAATCAAACTGTTTGAACACCAGGAAATACTTCCAGGGACTGGAATTAAACAAGGAGTGGGGAAAAGTCAACAGAGTCAATAAAACTCACTTACTTTAATCTTTTAGGAATCTGAATGACAAGAACTGGCTTGCAACAGAACCCCATGACAGCTAAGGACCTAAATTAGTTACTTGCAAAAAGTAAGGAAGAAGGCAGAGATCTGCTCCAAGTTTAAGTTTATTCAGTAATATTCCTTAGGCATCTATGTATATTGTCTCTCTTCCTTGGGGAAAATGAATTCCTAATCAGCTATACCATATTTAAATTGTTGTGAGCCATCAGAACTTGATTTACAGCCCACTGCAACACCTGGTCCCAGTAGGTGGACATTAATTAATCCTTCCACTCCTCACTTCTTTTTTAGTTACTTATTATGCCTAACTGGTTAAATTACAGTAAGTTTCCTACACTAAACACCTGTCTTATGCTTTTCTTGTGAGTATGTGGAGGAGCTGAGGTTTTTTATTGTTTTCTTGTTTAACTGGGAGTAAAAGCTCTCTAAGAGGAAAATGTTTCTCTGTCTTCACTACATAGGTACTTGCCCCAGCCACTCAAGCAGAATATAATGGATTTGATAACACACTTCTCAGCTGAACTATTTGTAAATAACATTTTGTTACTGATAGATTGCAGTGGCAGGCCAATTACACTGAACAACTCATTAAATACCCACAGTGCACTATCACAGCCCTCTTCTTCCTCATTTTGTCAAGGTTCAAACTCAGCTTTGGCAGGACTTTCAGAGATGGAATCAAAAGATGGCAGAAAGAGACATGGCAGTAGGAACAAACCTAATGTGGGCCATACTGAGAGAGAAGCCAGCCAGGCAGGCTCTGTTCTCAGCAGAAGACACTTAGATAAAAGTAACAACAATAAATGTTGCTTTATGTAAGACTCATTCAAAAAGTTTCATTTATTTATATGATTCTGGCACTGTTTTCCCTAGAAGTCTTTAGGTCTACCCTCCTGTGAAAATAAGATTTCACCTTTTCACAGGCATTTATAAGCATGTTCCTGCCAAAGTGAAATAGAGCTTTACCAGGCTTCAAACATGAGAAATTTTACAGCCTTCTCTATCAAGTTATCTCCTTAATATATGAATTCCAGAGGTCCTACAGCCCTTCAGACTGCAGTTCAGACTGTTTAATTTTACTAGTGCTGTAAACACTTACAGTTTGGCTCTTGTTAATTAGTTTTACTTTCATAACTACAGGAAGAAGGTCTTAACGCTACACAGAACTTGTGACTTTTTTGTTAGAGCTTCCCTTGTTTTTAAAGCAATAAATGCAGTTCTTTGGAATGTATCTTCCAAGGTTTTTGATGCAAATTTGCCTGTGAAATCTGCCTCCTCATGCCACCTGCATGTCTGCATTAGTCCTTTGCTGAATTATGGAACTGCATACCTACGTCTCAGAGCTGTCTTTCTGAAATAGCTGCCTAGCTCCAGCAGCAGGATCAGTAATTTTCCTTCTTTCAGCCTTTTCTACTCAGTTTAGCTTTTTTACTCACTACAGAGCATACAAATAGTGAGGTAAGCTCAGAACATCTTCCTCTTCAGATACAATTACTCTGCAACATCTACTAGCCCCCTCAAATCTTTAGTGACTTGCTTACCACTCCTCTGGGAAAGGAATAGAAGTATTTGTATTTGTCCAGCTTTCCTAATCCAATGCCTCAAAAGGAGCTAAATTTCACTCAATCTCCAACTTCTGCTGCCTTTTTTTAACTAGCAGAATTCAAAGCTAAGTCAGTACATGGCAGAACACTTCTGATAAATCAAACAATTTCACATCCAGTTGGTTTTGCAAACTGCTTCTTTTGTCAGTTTTTATACTGCATTTTTCATCTTTGGAAGCTGATCAAAGTATTCCATTAATAAGTGAGTATTAACAATAATTTCAGTCTTGTGTGGGTTGAGGTTCCAAAGGATTCAAATTTGGTAGCAGGAGGTCTACACAGTCAATCTAATTAGGAAATGAGTGTAGCTCATTATGCTGCATAAAGCACAATCACTACAGAGCAACTATTTGGCAGAGCTACACTCCCACGTTAGCCAACAGAGGCAGACTAGCAAGATTGGTATCTTTGGAAAGGAAGTATCATTAGTGGTAAGATCAATGGTGCTCTTATAAATGAGAATTTCATTCAAAAGGCACCACAGCTATTATAAAACAAGGTCTTTCATATAAGAAAAGTTATTATTGCTGTCAGAAACTAGTTTATGTGACATGAGTAAAAAACATTTCCAATCACAGGCAAGAAATGTGCATGGTTCAATTACAATCCTGTAATCTTAAGGTTACTAGAATTATTTTATGCGTGGGAAAAGCTTAGTTAACCACTGGTACTCTACAGCAGAACTGGTATCAACCCCAGGGCGACTTCTACAGAGGATTTCAAACAACTGTGGGGTGAGAAAGACTGGGAAGAGAAGACTCAGATCAGTTTGTGATAATTTCTCCTCTTTACACAAGAACATGACACTTCTGATACACTGATAAAAGTCATCTTTAGTCTGCAGCAGTCACTTTTCTTAGAAAAGCATTAGTTATTTCACCAAATCATAAAACCAGCTGCAAACTGAATCTCCCAGCAGTAAAAGCCACAAACCTTTGGCTATTGCTTTCCCATGCAGGAAAGTCAATTACATGAATACTTTACGTAACAAATTACATAAAACCATATGAAAACGCATCCTCGGAACGAACGTGAAAGGATAAAGTTAAAAACATTCTCTATTTACCTACAGATACTGCAATTCCTACGTAAACCAATGTAGTGATTAAGATGGCCAGCAGCGTTCCTTTAGGTATGGCTGACTGAGGATCCTGAAAGAAAAATGTCAGTGGACAGTGATGACAGAGGTCAATGCACACTCCAGTGGTCGTGAAGAACGTTTTTAATTCACTACTTACCGCAAGGTCCCCTGAGATATTTGCACCAGCAAGTATGCCAGTTGCAGCAGGGAAGAAAATAGCAAACACTGAAAAGAAAGTTTCCTCTTGTCGGAAATCCGGTCCGAAATTCTCCATGAATATGTCGGCTGCAGGAGAAGATTGAAGTCTGTCAATGTTCACATGGAAGCTGAAGTATTAACCCATTCCAGCCACTATCAGACCAGTAAAACAAGCTGACAGTCACAGGATCTTCTTAAAACGAAATGTAGAACATATAAGCCCTAATTCATCACTTCAAGTCAAAGTAAGTCAACACAATAAACTTAAGCAGACTTAAAGGCAGAAAAAATACTTACAGTATAATCCAGCTTTTCAAAATTTAATATACATTCAATATTAAGCAATATTCAAGTTTTGACCCAACTGCAGAAGTTAGAAGAAATCAGGAAAAAAGACTCCATGGTTAAGCAGGACTCTAAGATATATTAGATGTTTCATTTAATTTTAACAGCTTATTTTGCAAAAAAAGGTACTGTAAACTGTTCCAACATACCGTTATAACCAAAGAAACCTTTGGGCTTCTTGCTCTCCAGAGGAATAAATGTCCCTATGACAAAGTCTCCAATAGCAATTATGAGGATCACCAGCAGGACTATCTGTGCCTGAAACACAATGACTGCTGTCAGACAGGAGAACTTGCTCTTTCCACAGTACCAAGTGCTGTGCTATAAAATGTAAATGTTTACTTGACTCCAAATTCAGCTTCACCTTCTCAGCACGTTCTCTCCAAAAAAATGAGGAAAGCTGGAGAGAACTTGAATGAGGACTTAAGAAATAGGAATAATTTCCAAGTTTTAGGCCTAATCAAAAAGGTTTATTATTACTAAACGCCTCAAAATTATACTCCTAAAGACAAAATGCTTAAAAGGACTGACTGCTCTATACATACGCCTTCCAGAAGGAATGCATTTCAAGACATTGAAGAAATTTACATGAAATAGCCAAATGCAACACAAATGCTACTACAGCATTATTAGCCTGGGTCATCCTTTGTCTTACACTTTAGTATGTCGTATTTTCTAAAATTTTTATTACATCCAGAATGAAACAGCTTTTATTTCCTATTTTATGCAAGGACTAGTTTATTTTGCTACATTCTCATGTTCTCAACCCTTACTTAGGAAATAAAACTGCAAACTACAGCAATTACTTGTTAATTCCTAGTTTTCAGCCTTCTTTTATTACAACCTAGATTTTAAGTCACTTTTCCACAAAACTATTATAAGCCCTACAATTTGAACAAGAAGTACTTTAAACCATCCAACACCTCAGAAGTGTGAACAAAGATAAATCTAGGCATTGTAGGGATGGTTCAGGTCTTCCATTTAAATAAGCAATCACACTGCTGTTATCTTTTGGGTTGATTCCTAAGAAAGGAATGCCAGTAGCTGGGGGAAGCTATTCACAGACCTTTTTTAGGCCTAGGATCAGGTGTTAATATGCAATATCACTGTGGCATTGCTGATGCCTACAAAACAAAGTTTTCAGTTCACACAGCCTCTCAAGAAAACAGGGTAGAGCATTTAAATCTCTGTAAAGCCTCAAGATTGGGTGAAAGGTGTGAGGATACACCTGGGTGCTTACAGAAGTCTTCAGTAAGACAAACACAGACATGAAGTTATCACTGAGCAAATGCCACAAGTGGATTTTTCCAGTAGCTAACCTAGTCTCCCTGAAGCTAGGGATGTTTGCTGGGTATCTTACTTAGTCCATTTAAAAGCCATTTTTTAAAGCAGACTTCCCTGGACTCAATCCCAGCCTCTCCCCACTTTTAGATTTATCTCAAAGGCATTATTTTGTTCCATTTTCCAAGGCATTCTCTAACACATGGCTAAGGCATAGGAGACCACCACAGATCGAGATGGAGACCTTGGTGTTTGGCTATGCTGAGTTCAATGTTAGCCCACAGGAAATGCTTGTCTGACAGGTTCAGTTACCTATTACTGCTCCCACTTGCCTCCTTCCATGACAGAGAAACCAAGTCTTGACTTTTATATTGAGGACAGGACTTCTGAAAGCTACCCCTAAAATAAGGGTGCAAGTAACTGCAGTAATACCACAATTCAGGTTTGATGTAGAAACATTAAATAGAGGTATTTTCATGCAAACTATTGCTATATAACTGCTCATGCTACACAGCAGAAGGAAGATACTACTTGTGACTTCAAGCAGCAGCAGCCAGAGGATTAATAACAAGTAATTCTGCTTTATTTGCAGTTGGGTGTACAAAAGCAGCATCACAGATCAAGTTATAGACAGTGAATGGCTACTTGAGAAAGGTAAACAGTTTTTACAGAAGTTCAATTTAGAAGTTCATGCCAAAGTCAATTTCTGTGAGTTTCTTTTCTCCCCAGTACATCAAAGCAATGCACTCGATCTTCACTCACTTCTTTTAGGATCTCTATTTATTGGAAGCAAGAATGATAAAAAACCTTCTCTCATTTTGATTATAAATAACATCACCTTCTTGAAGCAGGAGCACAAGAAACTTACAAGAAACTTCATGAAGAGGTTCCTTCAGCTACATCTCAGTACAAAAAATAAAAGCTATTGTGATATAAGTTGGGAAGGAAGCCCCATTGAGAGGCTCTTCTCTTTTTTCTTTCTTTTTTTTTTATTTTTGAGCACATTAAGGACAGATATTCAGAAAAAGCCTACAAGGTGGAGGAAACAGAGAGCAAGCTACACTCCATAATGCCAAGCAGAAAATGGTAAGGCAGAAGAGCTTCTCTAAGATCTCTTCAGTCAGAGTTGACCTAAGACTGTGCAGCCACAAGACAAGGGAAGGAGGTTTTCCCTCCTACACATTCATCATCACCAACTTTCAAAAACCTTCTCCATGCTGGGTCTAGTGAATGCATCCCACTGTTTGGCTGTTTCCAGGTGAAAACCAAACCAGAAGAGAATGGAAGAGAAGGGAAGCCAGCCCTGTGTTTTTCATCCTCAGAATTTGCCTGAAGTTCATAGTAAGGGAAAATTCCCATGCTGAAGTTCTTACCTTCTCTTGTGCTGTAGTTGCCCAGAACAGGGAAATATGATTAATCTACTTGACAATGTCATAAGAGTGGATTATGCTGGAGTTTAGGTTCTCATAGATGCTTAAACTTCCAGTGAAGTGGTTTAAGATCTGAGAAGCTGTTCAGAGCTCCACATGCTAATGCCAGACCAAGAGCTACTGCATACAAGTCAATTGACTTCTAACATACCACCAGGCAATACTGAATACCCTGAATATACTAAAAATAAATCAGACAGCTAGGTACAAAAACAGAATCAAAATAATGAAGCAAAGAATAATAAAAAAAAATATAGGAGATGCTTACTTTTGCTTCCCACTCCATTCCTGCTATGGAAATGCCCAGCAGTATAACCACTGTGATAGCCCCTATGATTCTGATATCATTCATTTCATCGATCATCAATGTTTCATTTTCCTAACAAAACAAACAAAAAATACACAGTCATATACAACATCGGGTAAATACCTTCCCTAAAGAACAGCATTTTATTCACTGTAATTTACTACTAGTAAACCTGCAAACCACAAATTTAATGGTTGTAAATTTCCTTTAAGGATGCAAGTAATTTGGGTTTTGCCTTGTTTTTAAATTGATTAATCAAATGGAAACGATAAGGGCTGTTCAACCTGGAGAAAAGAGAGCTCCAGGGAGACCTTACTGCCATCATTTAATATTTAAAGGGGGCTTACAAGAAAGACAGAAACAGACTTTTGGATAGGGCTTGTGCTGACAGAAGAAGAAAGAATGGTTTTTAAATTAAAAGACAGCGTATTTAGACTAGATGTAAGAAAGAAACATTTTACAGCGAGGGTGGGCAGGCCCTGGCACAGGGTGCCCAGAGAAGCTGTGGCTGCCTCTGGATCCCTGGCAGTGCCCAAGGCCAGGACATTGGGGCTGGGAGCAGCCTGGGATAGTCAAGTGTCCCTGCCATGGCAGGGGTGGCTCTGGGTGGTCTTTAGGGTCCCTTTCAACCCAAACCATTCTGTGATTCTACGTGGATGGGGAGTGGACTAGGTGACCTTGAAATGTCTCTTCTAAACCACACAGTTTTATGATTACATGAATCAAAAGCCAAGTATGATCCTTAACTTTACATAAAAAGTATGTACTTTATATATGCAAATGTTATATATGAAGTATAGAACTTTATATATGCAGTATAATCAATATAAGCTCTGTCATCCATGTACCTTGAGTAGCTCGACAACTGTCTCTGCAAAACCAACAACATACATTGCCACTGCCACAGCATTGGCAAATGCAAAAATCAGACCAATGGCACCACCAAACTCTGGCCCCAGACTTCTGGAAATTAAGTAATATGCTCCTCCTGAAAAAAAAAAAATACAAATGACAAAAAAGTTCTCTACGTTACAGAGCCTAAAACAGACAGTCATCAGCAATTTAACATTTACACGAGCCAAAATCTATTCATTCTTTATTCCCTGTTGTATTAGAAAATAACCCTTAACTCAGTATCTTACGGACAGATATATGGTGAAGTTTCAGGAGTATTTTTCAAGTTCTTAGGAAAAGAGACCAGTTGGAAAAAACCATGACTAACGCACCACATCATATTATTCAGGTATGCAACCAGTTCTATGGCTAAAAAGCTACAAAACACAGGTTTTATATATGCAGTATAACTGGGCTTTATACTTCGAACTGCTCAAAGCACTTGTGCAGTCAAGATCAAGAAACCGGCAAAGCAGACTGCAATAAACCCACTGAAGTTCCAAACTTCCAAGATCTGTTTCTAAAAGGTTGTTAAAGGAATTTTCTGCCCTCCAATGGGACTCAAGAGCTTGTTCTTTGTACTTTTGAGCTGGACAAAAACAACATCTCAAATCCCCCATGACAAATGAAAATCTGAGTATCTGGAGTACTACAGGAAAGTAAAGTTTAGAAAATGTAGCAAAGGCATATTCCTCAGACTGAAGGTTAAGCTTTCTACAAGCAACAAAATCCTTCAGTCTGAAGGAACTGAGTGCATATTAAAAATCTGCGACAGAAAATGCTTAAATTCACTGCATAAGACTTCTTGTGCAAATCCTATATATGTACCCAGCTTGGCCACACTCTCTATTTCTATGTAACATTAAAAAAAATCTTATTGTAATATAACGTTTTCATAGGAACAATTGTTCCTATGAAATTCTACAGCTCTTCCAATTCAGCACTTCAAATTTTCTAATGAAGTACTATTTTTCATGAGTGACTTAAAAAAAAAAAAAAGCTCCTATACAGATGGGAAAACCTGATATAGATAATGGAATTAAAAAATAGAAAGGGCATTTTAGAAACTAAGCTTGACATAATGCTAACACTTATAGCTGATCTTTCCCATCACATCTGTTTATTTTGTGATAGAGAGGTTTTTCTCTTCATTCTTAATCTTAATGAAGATAGTTTTACAAGCTCCTACTTTAATTCCACCATATTTTTCCTAGTTGCGGTCTTGTAATGTCATGAAGCAGTTTGATCGTGTCAGAGGCACCAACCATTTCCAAAAATAGCTAACAATACCACTTAAACCATGGAAGAGAATGAAAACCATCACCCTCAGGACAGCTGGAGCTGACTGAAAAGTTTGGAGAGTTACTTGTGTGAAGGTTTATTTCAGGACATGAACACACACAAGCACACTCTTAACCAACCAGTGCAGCTCAGGAGAATATTATGACCCTCCTCATTCCTGGATATGTATCCTTAAAAACCTTTGCATTACAAAAATTTACACCAATAAAGTTGCTTTTACAGCATAAAAACAAGGTACTAGTTCAAAACTAATTAGCAGGCTACCCATTGACTTTTTGTAAATGACTTGACTGTTTAATCGCACGCAGAACACGAGGAGGGCTTTGCTCCTCAGCAGCATTAAAGCATGCACTCCAGAGTGAGGAAAGCTTTAAAAACTTCATGAAAATAGCATTACCTCCTCTTACAAACCCATTTGTGGCTATTGCTGAAGTAGACAGTCCTGTAATAGTTGTCACAACAGTGGCCATTCCAATAACCAAGACAGACAGACCTTTTGGGAAAACAGATGAAATACACTGTAAGCCCAGCAGTACTGGAGAGTACCAACCTTCAACTTAATTTCATTTAAATACTCAAGTCTTGCAAATACAACACAAATTTATTTTCAAGCAAAAGGCTTCCTCTTTCCCCTCTCAGGATACAAATAAAACTGGGCAAAGATTCTCTTTAATCAGCAAAGTAAGAGCTGTATTCTAGAGATTCAAGGAAATACAGACCTTTAGCAGGTCAGTCCAACACTAAGTTAATTCTTCACAAAGATTTGCTTATATCCTACACAGTCTATATGCAGGTTTTAATAACTAGAGATCATAAGTTTATCTCTACAGTTCACTGAAGACTTACAAATGTCAATTTAAAAATACTTGCCATGTACCTAAATGAAAAAGTCTAAGTAACTGGTTGAAGTTTTCCATAAGATAAATTACCATAAAAATTGGCAATATTAAGGTAATTCCCTATTCCTGTTTGAAGCAAAAGCTCAGGATCAACATCTCTTGTGGCTCACATTTGAAAGTCACTCAAATAAAATTACAGCATTAGTACCCATACCTATCCCAGCTTGTCCTACAATCCATGATAGTCTGATGAAGAGCATCACACCCCAAATATTTAACATACATCGTACCTAGGATAAAACAGAAATTTAACATAGATTAGTCCTTGCATCTGCAGTCATTTTCACTAATTCTTCATTTCAGTTTTTAATGTTCTTGCAATTATCTGGCTGTATTTCCTCACCACTTGTCAAATTATTTCACAAGTATATGATGCTATTATACAAGTTTAAGTTTTGTTAAAAAGAAGGGACTTAAACATGATTAAAAAGTTACTACCTTAAACACAGTTAAGAGTATTTCAGTATCTGACACTTGCAGTATGCCTTAAGCAAACAATAATAATAATAATTTAGAGCCTAACCCTTAGGATCCAAAATTCACACTATGCAATACTTGAGCTAAAATAAGAGAAGTCTATGATGATTGTGAGTTCTAAAACCCCAGTTTGTATCTCGCACAAACCTCTCTCAAAAAAACCCATGCACTAAAGCAATACCCTACTAAATAACTTAGTCTTTTTAAAATAACAGAAACTCTACTGCAACTTTCTATTTCTATAACTTTTGTATCTTACAACAACATCTGCAGAGTAACAGGATGGAGGGGTGTGCGGGTTTTTTTAGTCCTTGTATTTACAACTCTTAGATCTCAATAAAAATGGAGTTTGCATTGTAGAGAATTTAGACAGGAGACTAAAACCAGATCTTGGGTCTCTCTCTTCCCTAAAAAGTAAGATATCAATCCTACAGAAAAGGAGGTAAGAACCTCTCCAAACCTCAGAAGTACAGTATGTATTTTTCTACTACAATATCTTTTTCCGTCTTGGAAATCATGCAATGTAAAAAGTCTTAAAACCTGTGCTAAGAAACCATAAACCCTTAAGAACTTAAAGCCTTGAAGCATTTACTGCCTTAAAATTCAGCTGAAATAGGAGCAACCCTTCCTAAAATTATGGCATTGATCACACCTCTCATACATATAATCTTTATACTACACTGTCACAATGCCTGTCTAAACAGAAGGTAGTTGGAAAGATGTGTAAGAATAGATCTGCATCTGCAGGAAACTGAAGAACCATACATCAAACTTACCAGCACACCTTTTATCCAGCCAAACTTGACCACCCCTTTGCTGTCAGGTGTGTAGGCAGCAGCTGCATCCCCCGCCGGTGTGCCCTCCTCACCATTTGCATAGCCATCCTCAAAAGGCTCCTTGGAAAACATAAAAAAGATTTGTATTTTGTGTGGCAGAGCAGAGTAGGCATGTGAAACTTATGTTGTAAAAAAAAATAAATCCCCCATCTTAGCTGTGCAAACAAAAAAATTAAAAGAATGACATGGCAGAAGTTTTGAGCTGCTTCTTTATGTCCCTTGCACGACGCAGACCTCGGATTTCAAGGAACATAAAACAAACTTACAAGAGCAAACTGTTAACAGCCAGTCTGGTAAGTATATTCAAGAGTTAGTTCTAGATACTTCAAGTCAAACACCTGGTCTGTAGAAAAAGAGCTGGAAGATTTTAAATGCACAAGAAACTTTACTTCTTAATCTGAAAGCACAGACTCTTCTACCACACGTTACTGGCCTCTGCTGTAGCATTTCCTGTAGTTCAGACTTAGCTGCCATTTGATCAATTTTTCAGGAAATAAATTATTCATTTCCCTGTATACTATTCTACTACTCTTTGTAAGGTGATGCTGCCAGAAAGAAGGATGGGAGATTGGCATTTCAGGGAAAAGGAGGGAAGAGAAGTCTCCTCCCAAATACTGCTCCCCATTTAAATGGGAAAGATCACAGGACATGGACAAAGGCCAATTTATAACTTTTGTTTACAATTCAACTCTCAACTTCAAAAACACAGAAATCTCAACTTTAAATATAAATTGGAAATATTTTTGTATACACACACATACATGCTTGCTTAAAAGGCAAGCCCACACCAGAACATTTAAACTCCAAGCCAAGCCAAGCACACACCAGAACATTTAAACTCCAACATTTCCTACACTTGCAGTAAGAAATCAAGAAGCACTCTAAGCTAAGTATGTTAATTTATCCAAGGCAACAAGTACTGAGAATGGATACACTAGAAAGACCCTGAACAACACTCAACAAAGCAGATCAAGCAGCAAACTGTGAAGCAGTCTGCATCCCAGGGCTTAGAAAACATTTAAACAATTAGAGGATCAATACCAATGAGGTAAAGGGCAAAACCCACACTTGCTAAGTAAGACACAAAATATACAGTGGACACAAAAAAGGCTTTCAAGCGTATGCAGGGGAAGACTAATAAAGATTAGGGTGAGTTACTTTATCAAATTCTCTCTACTCTTGATATGTTGGCACCAGATACAGCCTCAGCACAGGGTCCAGAGGAAATATTTCTAAACCTGTCAGTTATGATGGGTGTCATCCATATGCTCTTATAATCAGCAGTAAACATACAAACCAGATCTTTAAAAAAACAGATTATGGCAACCTTATCCAAATGTCAGTAGCACAGATTCATGCCAGTGCTTCTCCCACTGATGAGGAATAATGAAATTCTCATAAAACAGTTACACCTGGAACACATCTGGTGATCCTGTAAGGCACAAGCCTTCCACTGTTAGGCCGAATCATGATCAGTGTCCAGATCATTACCTTTATCAGTTTACTCTCTTAAAGAGTACATTATATTGTCTCCAGAAGGAATTACAATTTAAAAAGAAGGAAAACAAGAAGAAAATAGCAACAGACATGTGTTATATATATGTTCTTTCATGTATGTGTGTGTTATACACTGTGTTATACATACTGAACAGAGGACAAATAGAAACCTAACCAGGAGTTACCCAGTTTGCTGAACTGCAGCTTACCTGGATAGAACTAATGGCTGCAATTCTTGGGAGATCTGCACAGCCTTTGACCAGAAGGATCTATTGACTGCTGATTATTGGTATTCAGGCACTCAAGCCAAATCAAGTAATGGCACTAATCAGAGTGGTAAGAAGAAGAGTGAGGACCAAAAAAAGAATTACAATGCTGCTACATTTCAGAAATGCTGACCTGCCTGAACCAGAACTAAGAAAGCATCTCCTACTCAACCCTGAGGCTCATGCCAGAAGAGGATGAGCTGACCACCTACCCTGCTCCAATAGCTCAGAAGTGCAGAATAAAATGAAAAAATCCTTCTAAGCATTAATGTCTCTCTTTCTGACTGCTTTCAGAGGTGGGGAGGAAACAAAGAGAAAAAAGATGCATTGAAACAAGGGGCAGATTATAAACATGTCCACAACTATGCCAAAACCTTCAATAAAGCATAAGACAGTATAACCACTAATTACTTGTTCATATAGAACCCATTCTTATTCGTCACAAAAAACCACCACATTATACTTAGAACAAACTCTATTTTAAACTATTACATAAAAGGAGTCACATTCAAATTATCTAAACAATTTCTAAGCTTTGGCCAAAATACTTGCCAACATTAGATGGTATCTTCTGCTATTACAACAACATATATCATGTCTGTAATAAGAAATAACAAAATTGTTGTCTGAGGTCAGGGAGGATCAAGGAATAGCAGGAAGAATCTTTATCTTCACGTCTTAAAATAGTGAAATGTGACTAAAGTGGTTAATGCCTTTTTTTATTTTTTGAACAAGTTTGGAGTTTTTTTGCTGCAAGTTCAGGCTTGGTAAGAAGGTGGAGAAATACCTTTGTATTTAGTCTAAGAAAGGATCACACACTTCATCATGTGAGCATGGCTGGCTCACAGTATTGGTAAAAACAGCACACATCCCCAAAGGTCACTCCAAAACCTCAACTACCATGTGGCAGCTACAGATTTTACTGTAGTGCTCAGACAAGCCCATAGCTCAGCCTGCTGTGTTCTGGGGAGGAGATAATGGGTCACAACTGATATTCTGAGTTATCAGTTACCAGATCAGCTCCAAGATACTGCACACAGTGAACACAGGAAAGTTTTGTTCTGTATGTCTTGTCTCTCCACACCGTGCAATATTGCTTAGGAAAATATTTTTGAAGCACAAGCAAAATGTAATAACTGAAAGGTTATTCCTGGTTATCAGTGCTGGTGGGTGACCAATAAAGCACCACTGAGAACAGATATTACAGAGTGTGGGCACAGAAGAATTTCACTCCAGAAGGCTCCAAGTTCAGCCCTCTAAGGAATTATTAAGAAAGCACCACTGTGGTCTCAGCTGTAAATCAAGCAGGCGTAGTATTTTTCATGCTTGTGTTCATGAGGAAACAATGCTTCTACTCAAGTCAGACACTGAATGGAAAAAACTGCCTTAGCACTATTTTAGAACAGCCAATACATGTATGATAAGATCTTCATAAACAGTAAGAAACACTAACACACTGTGGATTTGGAGGGGGTGTAACAAAAGGGGAAAGAAAAGGGGGTTTTTGCATTTCAGATCCAAAACAGTCTTATTAACACAATTCTTAAAACAAAATAATCAGTCCAAAAATACTTAGTCATGATGTTCATTTGTGCTGTTAAAGGAAAAATAACGTATGTTTACAAGCTCACAATTCTATCATACACTGAGAGGTCTTCAGACAAGAAACAGTTAATTTCTGCTCCTACACAGATAATCTACTATTTCATCTCCAGTGCTGGATCATAACAATAAGTTATTTGTGACAACTGTGAATAGCCTCCACATCTATTAGAAGTAGATTAATAATGAGAAAATACTTGATATTTATGCTAGAGGAGATCTGAGATTTTTCACACACAGGCTGTAATACACTAGTGCATCAAGAAGATCAGTAAAAATTGCTTTATTTAAGAGTTCTTGATAGTGGTGTATGTCATGCAGCGTATTTTCTTTGTGGTGAACTTATCTAAATCCCATCTTAATGGCAACATACTTGAGCTATGTTGCACTGTATGAGGTAACACCAGAATAAACACACATGAAGTCTTGTTTCTTTTCAAGAATCACAACTTGGAAGCCACAAGTAAAGGGCAGGACCAACCAGCAAATTTGTATGTTAAGACTATCTGCTGGATGTCCAGGCAGATTGCTGTCACTGTGAATTCCCTGATTTGGTGTGTTCCAAGTAGTCACTGACTTCTTTAGCTGATCCCTTAGATTGCTATTAGTCCTTCCAAAAACAGGAGGCCCAGAGAAGCACCTCAGACTACAGCATTTAACTGCTTTTCCCATTCCTCAAGTTTGGCTAGTTAAAGGTTTAGCACTTGCCATGTAATGTGAGGTTCTTCTCACACAAACTCCCTAGAAAGGTTTCACAACAGCAGCTCCTTCTCATCTTGGCAGGATACAGTACTGAAGCTGGTTTCAATAGTTTATATTCTCATAATGCTAAAAATCAAGAGCCTAATCTTTTCAAGCTGCAGCTTCTGCAAAGAATTATAAAAATGGCCTTCCACTACATCTAATCAAGCTGCTTACACTTGAAACTGCTTTGTACCTACATTTTAAATTCTCATGCTATATCCTGATACATACTTTATTCTGATACTGAGCATAGCTCTCTCATGCTCACTGAGAACACAAAAAAAGAAAAAAAAAATAAAGGAAGCTACCCTGAGAACCATCTTTGCCCAAAGAGTACTGACAGAACAATTCTATGCCCTCACCAGTCAAGGCCTCAGGAGCTCTGAGGTTGGGGATGTTTGCAGGAGCCCTTCTTCACAAGAATGAGAGGCTTTCACACATCTTCTGCAGCCCTTCGCTGTGCCTCACAGCACTACTGCCAACCTGTTCACTAGCCCTTAGAATCACTTTCTTGTTTCCATTTTGTAGGCACTGCCATTTTAAGATGTTTCTTATTTTGTGGAAGGAAACAAGCAGTAAAATGTATTGATCCAGATGCAGCATGCCATCTGTCTCAACAGAGGAAGAACCATTATTTGGAGAGATTATACTCCCAAATATCCCAACTCCAGACCTGCACATTATTAAGAGTTTGGCTATAAAACCTGTTCTTTTCAGAATTAACACAGTTCAAAACATATATGAGAAAATAGCTTATAAACATGTTTTGTTTTGGTTTTTTTCCCGAATTAAAGGATACTTTAGCCAGAGCATAGATACAGTAAAAATGACAGAATAAAGAAAGCTATCAAGCTACATAAGAATTACTAGACATTTGCCTCAAATGATGGTAACACTTCAAAGGATTTTTAAACACTACTAAGGATCTTTTCCTTGAAAGAGCAAATGAACTTTTGGACTCTAGCTCCCACCACCTGTGACACTTTCAGGGAGCTGAACAAAAGATTTCAGAAGTGCTAGATGTATTTAATGCATAGAATAACTGCACAGAATAACCCTGCTGCTGTGGTGTTTACCTCTGATATAACAGAACTTTTGAAAACAGTCTGTACTGGTACAAGTGTGATGCTGTCTGATAAAGAATAAATAATAAGCCAGGTATTAAATGTTGTCTGAAGGACACCAAGCTGTATCAAATATATCTGTTCTTTAAACATTACTTTTGCAGCATGTTGATGTTTGCAGTCATAAAATTCCCAGTTTCTGTCTACAGGTCAGTTTGATAAGCTGTTTTTATCTTTTAATGCTTTTATCTACACAGCTGTGAAAGAGATCAAGAGGAACTGAGCTTCCTTTCCAAAACACCTAAATCTCCACTGAATGGCTTTAAGCATATTGCTGTCCAGGGACACCAGACAGTCTTATCATAAACCCTTTATCAAGGAAAGCCTTGAGTTTGGTTGCCTGAGATTCCACAGCATTTCAGTACTTAAATACACAAGAGGAAACAGAACCTTTCACCAATCTTTGACTCAAGCTGGTGACACCAACTACTGTTTCTAACCATTTTTTCAGAAATCCACTTCTCAAGAGAGGCTGGGATATTATTTCTAGCTCTGCTTGTAAACTACAAATCATGGTGAGTTTTTAACACTAAACTTGGAAAATACCTCTGCCAAGTCTGACAGTTTTCAAGTTTTTTTTCCTGTAAGGGAAATAACTCCAAAGGGAGGAAGTATCACAGGTAATGACTTTTAAAAGTATCTTACTCTACATAACATTCTCTTAAAGAACAATCTGACTAGACAGTATTTTGTAAACTAGTCCTGCTCTGCTGAATAAGGATGGTGACATGTATGGAAACTAAGAACAAGCATGCACAACCCTCAACTAATGCTTTGTAACTGGCTCCATTCTGATGAAAGAGCAATGGAAGTGTGAATTCTAAAATAAATTTAACAGTCTGAATCTTTGGTACTTCAGACAGGGTTACCCCTCACTTCGAAATTGCTACTCAGAAAGCCAGTATCTTCCACAGGACACCTGGAGCAATTAACAGATTTCTGATAATTAATTAGTTAAAAACAGTTTACCAAGCTAACAAAACAGATTCAGGTGCTCAGGTTTTCCAGGAGTTATATCCAAAGTTTGACTGGTCAGCATTGCTCCCAGTGGGAAAAAAAAACCCCAGTCAGATAGCACATAGAAAAGAAAACATGGCACAAAGACAGGTTCAGTCTGCCTAACACCTTCTTAGCATTTTCTTTAAAGAAGTAATTAAAAAAATGAATACTATCAGGGAACAATGACTAGTCATTGCTGTTGATAACAGTTCAGAAATTTCAGCAGTCGTATTAGGCACTTTACTACTTTGTTACAAAACAGGAAAGAACTAATTTCTATTAGCAAATTTGCCATAATTCCCACTCCAGCATCTTTACAGTTGTAACTTTAAAAAGCCTACAAAGCCATTAAATGGCATCCAGAAGTTACCCAGAACAGTAGGAGATAAATTACCCAGATAAAACCCAGTCAGTTCTTAAAACCTGGGATTCCTTGGAATCAAACATGAACAGCTACAATCATTGGTTACTCGCCTCAATCAAAGGAAATCTTTTGCAGGTTTGCAGCCAAGAGACCAAAACTTAAGTGCTTTGACTATATTACCTTCTCTACAATTATACATTTAAAATATAGTAGCAATGCCTTTGGCATCCACTTCCAGAGATTTTAAAAGAGATTGCATCAAATACTGAACATTAATGTTATCTTAAGCTGAAATTAAAGAGTGTTGTACTGTGATTGCAGCAATTTTATACATAAGAAATTTATAGTTGCAATTAACATGTCAACTGAAGGATTAGCTATGTGTCTCTGCCATCAGCTTGTATTTCTGTCTTGCACACTGCTTCTAATACAGAAACATTAAACTGTGGGTTTTTTTATGTGTGTGCATATATATCTTGTACACACGATTTTAAAAGCCTTTTTTACTTTAATTCTTTTAAAGGGATAATCATCCATTCATCCCCCCAACTCCTACATGCAGTATGATGTATTAACTAACTTAGCAAGACTTAATCAGGAAACTTATTCAGACAATTGATTTCAGCTTAGGAGGAAATCCTTTCTTTCAAGGTGGTAAACTTACAAAGGATAAATAGGACACTTCTTTATGAAGATTAGCACTACTTGAATGTCTTGCATGAACACAGTTTTCTTGACAAATCTCTAAGCTTGATACATGAAGGCTACACGCCTCTGGAGCAGTTTTGACTTGTGATAAAGCAGCAAAGTTTTGTTGACATCTACAGGTATGCAAGACCAGTATCCTAGCATAAATATAAATAATATTTGCTTTTCCCTCCTAGCAAAAACGTTAATTAAAGAATGAGAGCACTTTGCGAAACAAAGAAAACTTCCCCACATCTTTACATCTTGATTTATACATCCCTCCTAAGCACAGGATGGTATGAAAATTCTGGGCAAGCTGATCATGAAAATAAGAAACAAATGAGAAAAGGTATTTGTTCAGTAGCTTTACAGTGTGGAAGAACCACAATGCTTATGGTCTGCACTCCCATAAATTTCGTAGTTAAAGTCAAGGCCTTCCTATCAAGAAGTAGTCAACATGGTCTGCCACTATAAAAACAAAACATAACATACCCCCAAAAAACTAAACTTCCAAAAAAAAAAAAAAATACCCAAATTTCCTTTGCCAGTTTCTCCCGTTCCGGTTAACAGAAAGTTGCAGGAGGCATGACTTCCTCCACAAGTGTAGGCACAACCAATCCCTTCAGTTTAAGGGAAAGAAATGCATGCATCTTACTTCACACCTCAAGAATGCACCATCATTTCTGCACTAATGTGTATGATCCCTTCCAGAACCAGCGCTGCACTCTGAATGATGTCCAGAAGTAATTATTCCTTACTGTGCATGGAATGCCATATTCCTTTGGATACCCACTGTCCTGGAAGCAGAAACCACACTTCACAGGAAAGTGGATCCAGGCTCTGAATGTGGGTAGCTTCGTTTTCACATGAGTATCTGAAACACACAAGCCTGATACACTCCAGAATGAAGCAGATGCAACACTTGATTGCATAAGAGCTAAAGTAAATCCAATTAGCAAGCCTCCTGCAGAGAAGTTTTGCATAGTCAAAAGCAGTTCAAGAAATAAAATGTTCTGCTATTAAGTACAAAAGAGAATCCATTTCAGTCTTGTCAAAAAGCCATTTTGGACACATCAGATGCCCAAGTCATCACAGGTCTACCCAGCAGCCCAGCCTCAAGCAGCCCCTCACTTGTTCTTCCACCAGTGGGACTGGGGAGAGAATTGAAGGGTAAAAACTCACAGACAGAGGTGAAAACAGCTCAACAGGGAAAGCAAAAGCCACACACAGAAGCAAAGCAAAACAAGGAATTAATGCCCTGCTTCCCATGGTTAGGCAGGGGTGTTCAGCCCTCTCCAGGAGAGCAGGGTCCCACCACATCACGGTGACTTGGGAAGACAAACATCATCACTCCCAATGTCCCCTTCCTCCTTTTCCCTCCACTTTTTATACTGAGAATGATGTCACATGGCCTGGAACGTGCCTTGGATCAATCTGGGTCACTTGTCCTGGCTGTGTCCCCTCCCACCCCCACATGCATCCCCAGCCTCCTCACCAGCGTGGCCACAGGAGGAGCAGGAAAGGCCTTGGCTCTGTGCAAGTCCTGCTCAGCAAAAACAAAAACACTTCTGGATTATCAACCCTGTGTCCAGCACAGATCCAAAACAGAACCTCACACCAGATACTGGAGAGGAAATTAACTCTACCTCAGCCAAAATCAGCACACAAGTCACCTATTCTCTGCCCCAAAATGAAGGTTAATTTGAGGCATTCTTGCTCTTAACAGCTTTTGTTTTCCATCTACTTCTGCAAAACATGGTGCACTTTCTATTCAAGAAGTAGGAGACAGGAGCAGATGACCCTATGCAGCAATAGTAAAACCCTCATAAAACGTCCCATTTCTATAAAAAGTAAGTTCCTGAAAAATTACATTTTACCTGTTGGCTTAAAACAGACTTAAAAGCCCTTTGAAGTAATCCTAGAAAAATCATTTCAGTACCACCTGAATTTTTAATGTCATGTTCTGAAGTGGTGAATGCAGCTACAGCAGAGCCCCTGAGCCAGCATTGAGCAGGGCTGGTATGCTCACATAGAAAAGCACTCACTTGCACTGGCACAGCACCACATTTCAGCCAAAGTTGCCAAACTGATTACAGTTCAAAAGCAGCATTACTCAGAATAGTCTTAGGAGTCTCTGCCATGTAGACTGACAGACCAAGCTGACTAGCATTATATACAGTTCCTTCACAGCTGAAAGAGACACAGCTATTTTCTTTGAATTTAAAAAAAAACCCAAACAACTGAATCATCTCCAGTAGGAGCAATGGATTCAAAGAAGGGAAGTTAACTAACAAAATGAAGATGCAAGAGATAACCCTTATTAAAATGAAACTTCAATTTTTCAGAATTTCTTTACTCTTTTTATCACCTTATCCTTAAATCAGTCAAGTTTACAAGGCACAGATAATACATCCAAGTTTACTTTTTATGCATAAATGAAATGTCAGTAAGTTTGTCAGGTATAATCAGTAGGGTGAAGTGCAGAAATAAATCTAAGACCATTCATGCACCTAAAGTGCAAAAACTGGATAGCTTCCAAAACTTGGAAAGGCAAATGAAGTCAACTAATCAAAAAAAATTCCTAATAGCAACCCATGACCATAGTGTGGCTGCTATTACCTATACCAAGAAGTGGGGAAAATGGGTTTGTGGTTGCTTATGAATGAGTATTATATGAGGCTTTAGGAAAAAATCTGAAGAATTCAATGGAAGATGTAGTACACTGGTTTAAATTACTCCAAGATACTGATCTTGCCAAGCTCCTCCCCTGCAAGAATGTTCTTCAAGAATGAAAATGATTTGAGGTCTGATCAAGTGCACTACCAAAAGGGAAAAAAGTTAATCTGAAGATAAATTCTGCAGCACTTTCCTCTTTAACCAGTTCTGGAACAGTCCACTGGGAGTATGACAATATGTTTTTTTTGTAATGTTAATAAAGAGAAAAAAAGGAAGTATTAATTTCATACCACGCTGGAAATTTTACTTTGTACTACACACATTATTTACAGTAGAACATTTATATATAAAATTTTAAAGTAAATGAATATATACATATTTGGAGTGTACACTCAAATGTTTCCACTGATGCCTGTGTGCAGTGAAAATACTGTGGAGATCCCTTAAGTACTGGATCAGGGAACTGAATCACCACATGTAGTGCAAGATTTTGCAGTTCAGGGGGTGTTGGCTTTCTGTAAACCAGATCAGATCAGTATCAGATCCAACTAAGATCTGTGACAGTAAAAAGTCCACCCCTTTCAGCAGTAGTCCACACCTGTGGCTGTGAGCTATATAAGCTGTTAAAGGTTCAGTTATTTCCAGCTTCCCTGGGACATGGAAAAAAAAAAGCAGTAAGAGCAATATTAGCAGGTTGCTGAACACAGTTCCTGTTTTTTAGCATTCCAATAGTGTTCTGGACTAATGACTTATCAAAGATTCAAGAGATACGAGCATCAAGCAACAAAAAATACAAATTATACAAGGTCTTTATAAAATACAAGCTCTGGAACGCTAATATTATTTACTGCTGCAAACAGAGCAGTACACTCATTTTTTTCCTTGATAAAAATCATTGTGTTCAAGTGGGGTATCAGGGTAAGCAAAGTGAGGATTCTCCACACAGGCTGAAAAGGCATAAAAACATCCCTCTGCATGATTAAAGTCTCACTGAGTACAGGTGCATTAAGGTCACTGCTGTTTAAAAGTCATGAAAGAACAGTTACCAATTATAGGCTTCTAGGACATACAACTGCATCAACACTAAGAGAGCTTCTCTTGTTTAATTTTAGTACAGTGAACTTCAGAAAGAAGATTCAAATTCTGCTTACATATATGAAGGACAGCAAGAAAAAAATGTAATTTAAATTAAAAATAACACGGACTCAAGAAAGAAAGAGACCTACAGACTGTAAACAAGATTCAGCAAGGTGGTGCAATAAGAACTATCTGCAAGAGGGTCTCAATCTTCCATGAGAGGGAAGGAAGGAGCTTTTAAAGACAGACCTTACATAACAGGGTCAGCTAACTTGATACCCTACAATCATCTTTTAGCCTTTTATGCATCTTTAGTTCTGCTCTTGTTATAGGCTAAACAAACATAAATCACAAACTGAAAACTAACAAATAAAACAAATAAAAACTAACAAATATTACAGGTTCAGCAGCTGTTTAACATTCTCAAGACAGAACACATTTTTGTTACAAAGCAGTGCCATACACAGATCTGTGCTTATATTAAACATTTGAAGTCATCAGGTCAGAGGAGAAACTGCAGTGTTTGAGAAAATACTTAACAAATCCAGAAAGACAACTGAAAACAATTACAGTCATCCAACTTGAGTGAAAATAAACATAAACCCCCCTCACTTTGTATCAGGACTACCAGTAATTGCCTTTTTTCCTTACACCTGTCTTTAAATTCAGACGACAGGTGCACAGATTTTTGTGTGGGAGGAAGCAAAGCACACTTGTCCTTTTAAATACCTCGGGATTTCTTTTTGTTTTGATTTATAATTTGATCTGGATGGAGGTGGGGTGGAGGTGGTGTAAGGACCTTCCTCTGAGATCGGTACCTTACCCTGCCAGTGCTCCCGGTGAGTGTTTAACAAACAGCAGAGCAGAGCTGCCAGCAGAGGGCTTGGTTCATGCCACATCCACTCACCACAGCTGCGAGGGACTGCACAAAGACCAAATCAGAACCACTCACATACAGCGAGATCTAGTCTTAAGAAAAAAAAAAAACCATAAGCTCCCCAATGAACTCAATGCTATACATAAAAATCCTAAATTATTTCAGTGGGTTACAGTGTGCAGGTCTGAATACCCTAAGACTATTTATTTGTCAGAACAATAAGGTCTGTGATATTATGTCACAGTATTGATAAACTGAGGAGCACAAAGGCATATATTTCTACAGGCTGTACCTTTATGTACAGACATAACTGACCCACAAAAAGCTGTAAGACAGGAAAAAAAATTAAGAAAAGCAAGAACACTTTTAATCTTCCCATGGTCTGAAGACAGATCCCCCTCAAGAGGGCAGAGGACACCACTGCAACAAAAACCTGCATGTCATGGTGTGCTGACTTCCCTCCCATTTCTTTGCTAATGAACATCCTCTCACCTCAACATCTCCGGAGACCAGAGCTCCTGCAACACATTCCCTTTACAAGACAGAAACAGCATCACCAAATTCCCTCTCTCATCTCTCTAAAGCAGAGAGAAATCAATAGATACCAACTGGGTAAGGGACAGATTGGTCACCTTAGTTATCTACAGCCACTGACACACTAAGACACGGAGTTTAATATGATCAACCAAGACCAGTGTTATGCAACTCATCCACCTCAGAGTACTGCAGCATCACTCAGCTGTGTTTCCACAGCCAGTTTCAAGAACAATCCTTCTCCTACAAGAAAAGCCACTGCTGGAATGACCACACAAACACCTATCCCACCAGGACTGCAGGACAAACCCTTGTGAAATGGGACCCCTCTAGTACATGTGTGTGTCTTCCTCAAACCTTCACTCTTCTTCCAACACTGCTTTTCTGTGAGAACAGAATCAGTAGAAGTGTTAGACAGATGAAGCTTCTAAACAAAGCTAAAGAAAATACCAGTTCTATAATTAGCACTGGCATCAACAATGCTCCAACACTGCCTCACATTTATCTACTTATTAAAAGCAAACAGAATAGCACGAACTCTAACTGCCAGATAAAATAGCTGCATTCAAAGCAGTGAACCATACGGCTGGTAAACAGTTTTGGATCGTTCTTTACACAAAGTATCTGCCACTCTTGATGCACTGGGTCAAGAGCAGAGGCACAACAGGTTGTGCACACAGTGCAAACTTTATGTTAAGGTACTAGGATGTACCAGCTGCCTTGCACAGACATGCTGTACCTGATAAATTGGTACAAAATCCACAGCTGAAGTGCAAGGTTAATTCTTCAAGTTACCAAAAGTCACCAAGGTACTTTCCCAAATGCACAGCATTATTCAACAGTAGAGACCTGCTAGTCAGCAGGAACTGAAGTCACTTTGAGAATGGAGACAATAAGTCCCCTGAAAAGAGTAAAAAAAGGCACAACAGCTTTGAGAACATCTTCCAGATAAAAGCACGGCACCATCTACATTTAAAAGTTATCAGGGCTCTGTGTTCACAAACCAAGTACATAATCAGAGATGGGATGTGTTTCATGCTCCCATGAGACTGACATGAGATTGCCAGGAATGTAGGTATCCCATGCTATTAGCATGCACAACACACCCTGATTAAAAGCTTCTGTGTTCACAGCTTTATCTGGAAAATGTTTTCCTAAGTTGGAAGCAGAAATAATGGCTTCCCTTCTTCTTATAAGGCTAAGTAGCTGCTAACACCTTAATTGCTTTGGACATTAAACATCCTGCGACAGATCACTTGAGTGACTCCATTGAACTTCAACTTGAAGTTCTGAAGTTTATACTGTGACCCTTTTTAAAAATTAATACTTAATATCAAATGGAACCAAAAGTCCATATTCCAACCCAGTATTTATTTTATGGGAGGAGGGGCCCAATCAGACAAGGCACGACTTTAAAAAAAGAAGTACCTGCACATGTACATCTATCCACACTACAGAACGAATTAATGACACTTAAGAAATTCATAATTTGACTTAATTAATGCTCTCTATGAAACTGCTTTGATAATGATCCTGTAATTAGGTTGTCTAGCTCTCCTCTATGCCACAGACTACAAGGAAAATTCCTTGCCATGAACTTCTTCTTAACAAAGAAATTACAATTTTAGATATTATAGTTCCAGAATGTTATATTCAGCACTGAAAGGTCTTAATAGTGTCAAAGACCTTTCCACAGAGCTGCAACATTAACACACTGAAAACGCTATCTGCCAACCTTAGAAATTGGAGAAATGTTATGCTTACAAAGCTGAGTATCCAACACCTGGTCATTCCATCATGGTCCAGGAGTCAGAAATTTGGGGGAGCAAAAGGACAGAAAACCAATGTGGTTTCACATATATTACAAGCAAAGATGTATGTGTTTTATTTATAGTTTACCCAAGTTGAAACACATGGCAGTAATTGCCAATTTCGATTTCATACTAACTTAGATTCAGACCACAGATCATCATTTAGCGCCATCAAAAGGGGACCTGGAAGGCAAGAGTAATTTGCAATTATGGTTAGTAATTAAAATTTGACATCTAATCTCATATGTCACAAACAAGCATCTTTACAATACACCAACCAGTTATTTCTATTGGAACAACTCCACAGTCAGTGTCAAAAAATACACTTAAACAATCACCACCATCCCCCCAAAAAAAGCCCCAAACCCCATGTATCAATGCTGATGCACTGAGTAGCCTAATAATGGTGTGAAACAGGTAAATCTGGAAAGAACACACATTTCCTCGTGGAACGCCACCTATAAGGAGTGAAAGGTGGGATGAAACAAAAAAGTTCTGGAAACAAAATATTTACTTCCTTGGAATGTGGCCCATGCGTTTCTTTATTTCCCTAAACCCAGCAGAAAGAACTTAAAACACAAGCTTCTGAGCACAGATATACACCAATTTTCAAACTGTTAGAAGATAGCACTGCAAGAGATTAATCTTTATCTAGAGTTAGTGATGATAGTTAAAAAAAAAAATCCAAGGAAATTAATTCCACGTTCAGCTAAAGCCTGTCTTCTAGCCAAGCCAGCCTTGCAATGCAAAGAAGGCTCTCACTGTCAACTCGTCTCAAATAACACACGGGCTCGTAGTCCAAAATAGAAAAAGCTTGAGACGCACCGCTCAGAAATTTTTCAAGGCTCGACCGCGGCGCAGGGGCCAGCGAGCAGCCCTGGGAAGGCTGGCTCAGGATCTGTGCCTGGGCACATCCAGCAGCATCCGATCCAGATCCCATCGAGATCCCATCGGATCCAGCGGGCTCTGCCTCGGTGCCGCAGAGACAAACCTCCGGCCGCTACCCAAGCATCCTCACTTATTTACTTTTTTTTTTTTTTTTAGGGTCTCTGCCAAATGTTTTCACTCCCCTTCCCAGTCTAATTCCCATGGCGAGCCCCCGAATCAATACCCTATCTGCTGGAGGCGATTTGGAAGTGGAAAACCTGTAAGAGATCCCTGCTCGGTGTCGGGGAAAACAGACCTACGGCTCTAAATACCTCTGGCCCTGGGGGAACATCTCCCAAAAAAACACGTGTGTGTGTGCGGGGGTGGGATGGATACCACTGCGTCACGAAAAGACAAA
>VWZP01000969.1:157754-204364 GCA_013396995.1 Dicaeum eximium | reverse complement strand
CAGACTCCCTGATGCTTCACACACACACAAACGCGGACCTCCCACAGACCCCCTGGGCCCCTCATAGACACCTCCAGTTCCCCTTGATGGCTCTCAAGGCATCACCCTCACACGCACACCCAGAGCCCTCACATGCTTTGGTGCCTCACACCAAAGCCCCTCGGACCCTTCATTTACCGCTAGATCCCCTCACATCCCTCCTGTTCCTCACACACAGTGAGGCTCACACACACACACTCTGGTCCCTCACACACACCCCCAGATCCTCTCACAAACCCCCGGTCCTTCACACACCCTCACAACCCCCAGTTCCTCAGCCACCGCACAGAATCACAAGGCTGGTCAGGTTGGAAGGGACCACGCCGGGTCATCTGGCCCGATTTCCCTGCTCTGGCAGGGTCATCCCAAAGCACATGGCACCGGATTGTGACCAGACGGCTCTGGAATGTCTCCAGAGACAAGAGACTCCACACCCTCCCTGGACAATCTGTTCCCGTGCTCGGTCACTGCACAGAGAAGAAGTTCTTCATGCTCAGGTGCAATGTTCCTGTGCATCAGTTCCTGCCGTTTCTCTCACCCTGGTGATTGACCATCACCAAACCGAGCCCCTCTCAATCTCCCTGGCAACCCCCTCTCCATATTTATAAAAAACGATGAGGTTCTTTCTCGGCTGCCTCTTCTCGCGGCTGAACACGCCCAGCTCCCTCACCTGGCCTCATAAGAGATGCTCTAGTGACCCCATCATCCTCCTTGCCCCTGGACCTGCTCACCCATTCCCTGGTTTGTCACACACCCCCNTTCCAGTCTCTGGATCTCTGCCAAATGCACTGTAAAAACCACTTGCATAATAGATCTAATGTCAGTAATGCTTTTTTCTATCTCCTCTGGTGCAGTTTTTTGTCCCTGTTCTCTTAAAGTTTATTCTTTCTCCAGAAGCATATATGGTTCTTTAATTTGAGAAGCGAAGTAGTTCTGCCTCCTCTCTCTTACTGGAAAATAAGTGCCTGGATAATCCATTAAAGCATACAAAGTTGGCTCTTTGTGAAAAGAAATCACAGATGGGAGTAAAATACTTCAGCTTCCATAGTCAGAATTTAAACAGGGACTCACCAATGATTTTTCATTGTGTATTTTGGTTGTCTTTATATTTAAAAGCAGCAGCTCACAGAATGTCACGAGAGGTGGGCTATGTCTCCAAAAGAGTTTCACCTTATTTAGTGTGCTAAAAACCATCATGCAAACATTCACTTCACTCAGACCTCTTGAGCAATGCCACCTCTTTATGTCAGTGATATTTTAGTTGTTACTTCTGGGTTCCAAATATTTTTTTTTTCCCTGATGTGCAGTACTGTATATTTTCCCCCTCTGCCTAGCAAACTCTGTGTGCCAACATCCATTTTCTAGCTCCCCACATCTCTACTGTTTTATTTCAATTAACAACAAACCTCGTGACGTCATCCAACAGAAAATGTCTGGAACTATAAAACAAAGCTTGCTTTTCCACAACAATTAGAGGAAGAAGTGTTTCAATTCTAGGGATGTGTACATGCCTAAAAAAGCTGAGGATGCCTCAATAGGTTAAAAAGGTGGGCACACTGATCCTTCCTTGTTTAAGCACTGTTCTAGAAAAACAGAAAAAACCATATACTTCAAAATAAACTTTGAGACATTCTTTGATAGACTCACAAATTAAAAAAGAAAAAAAAAGATAAAATATTTGAAACATTTGGCAAATTTTCAGAGGGTGAAGAAAATAAAATCTGTGTGCAAACTGGAAAATAAAAGATTAGGCTATGGTGAAGTTTGTACTTTGGTCAGGGTGCGAGGGCTTGGAAAACAGTGGATGATGAAGAGAACGAGTCAATATAAAAGATTTTTGTTCAGAACTGAAAGTAAACAGCACCTAAACAACAGATGATATGCAAAGAAAATCCACCATACATTTTTCATAAGCAGACATAAACAGTTCTTGATCAACATCTGTATAGAACGTCATATGAGAAGGTGTTTGGAAACAGTTTAGACTTGGAAACAGCAGTTTCTGTCAGTTCCCTGTATAAATAACTGAAAACAGAAGGGAAGCAGCTTGTGAAACCCCATGGATGTTATACAGTTGATGATGGTGGGATGATATTGCAATATTTAGATATTTTAAAGGACGCTCTTCATGGATGAGTGGATGTGTGTTGGCTACGTCTGCAAGGCCCATGGCCTGCCTGGCGTCAGTTCTTAACATTCTGTGGTTCCGTGGCTCTAGGAATGTGAGATAACGCTAAATACTGGCTTTGAAGAAAACTAGAGGTTGAGGATGCTACAAGAGCCCCCAAGAAAGACAAGGGAATGGAGGTCACGAGAAAAAGATTGGTGAGGAAAATGCAAGCCACTCAGAATTAAAAGGATCAAAAAGATGAGGAATTACCACTGTATGGGAAGCTGGCAACAACAGCAAGAGGAAAATTAACCGAGTTTTCATCAGGGTTCTGGGACTTCATGTAACCCATGAAAAGGCTGAGAGATTCTGTAGCTGTAAGGGAGAATAAAGGGCACACAAATTCCCATTAACTGCCAATTAAAATGTCATCAATAGTAAAGAAATACACTTTAGGAGGGGGAAAATAAAAGAATGTTCACTTTAAGCTCATAATTAAATGGTTTCTGACATACCACTGCTTAAAATAGCACCGCAGTAGAGGTTAGGTGTTATTGGTAAAGAAAATAGCATAACACATTAAATAAAAGCAGGCAATAAATTACTCCTATTCTGGCCAAGATTGTTTACCACAGTAATTGGTTTATTTTTCTTTAAAAAGGAAGGAGGGAGGAGCTGTGGAAGGTTTCAGTACCCTTTGACAAGCTGTCTCCTCTTTCTCCTTCGAACTTGCCATTTGCCATCTTCACCAGGTACTTCATAGAGCTCATTTGATAACTAATGTGAAACACTGGAAAATGCAAACATTTTATGCCATTATGATTGTTCTGGTAATTTAGACTAGATCTCACTCCTGTGTGCCTCTTTGCCAAGCAGAAGAACTGTAATTTTAAGTCTTTCTCTTCCAAAGTGCAAGCAGATGACAACAACTCATTTTGCTTACCAGATAGGGCCTTTTTTTCCTCTGAGGGCTCTTTACAGCATCATCATTATCCACTGGCCTCAGGGTCATGATGGGCTTGCTGTTCCAGGTCTATGTGCTAAATTTATTTTTTTTCCTGTATATTTTTCTGTATATTAGGGCATTCATCTCATGCTCATGATCTGTCTTGATTTGGGTTTAATACATTTCAGCTTTTGCATGGAAAAGGTTTTCTCTAGTAACTTGCCTTATTCCTGCTGTTTGTTTGTGCCAGCTTCCTCTCAACCTTTCTCAAGACATTCTTGATTGATGATACAAATTTGTCATCTCGCCATAATTTTTTTTCCAGCAATTGGCACCTGTAAGGATTCATCTCCTTTGAGTCTCATAATGAGCTTTGTCTTTGATCAGTTTCCTCATTTTGTTGGATTTGGGGATTTTGTGTGCTTTTTGGTCCTGTAGAGTGAGCTCAAGTCACTGTTTCAATGCAGTTCTTCAGTGCTAAAATTTTAGAGCAGGTTCTGTGCATGTGCTACTTGAACCATAATGAGGATTATGTGCCCTCTTGGTTTGTGTTCTACCTAATTGCCCCTTAATGCAATAATCAGTAGGATCTAAAAATGTTGTTTGTGCATTTTGGCCCCCATTTCCCCAGCTCACACACAGCCTGATTCTTTGTTCTGCTTTTTTCTTTCTTTCTTCACTTTATATTATTTCTTTCCTTCTATTTTTCCTTCATGCTCCTTAGAAAATAGAGGCAGAGTTAACATTTGTATTCTCCTACTGTGCTGTCTCTTATTGTGTCCTTTATAATTATTACAGGTGTTCATCCAGATCAGTGTTTAAGTAATAATTTATTTTCCAAAAAATCTGGATGATGTCCTAACAAATACGGTATTGTCATGTGGTAACTTACCTGTATTTTTATTACGCTAATCCTAGCTTACAAGAAAAAAAAGGTAATTGCAGCAACACTTCTGAAAGGCTGCCAGATAAATCCTATGATTAAGACACTTAGAAATGAAATCCGTTTGCTGGCAGCCGGATGTGGTGCCGGAAAATCTCTTCCAGGGGGCCTTTCTTGTTCTGATCCTGCCTTAGATGTGTCCCTGTGTGTCTTCAGTGTTTCACTGTTCTTGTTTTTATGCACCTGGTGGTAGCAAGACCAGTGCCATAATTACGCTAGTCCTAAAGTTTTAGTGTTTCTAACATTCTCTGAAGATTGACATGCAAGATGTTTTACATAGCTCCTTCAATGGGCCCCAGTTTTAATATTCTGTCACCAACGCATTTGCTTAGGAGTGAGGTGCAGGGTACATCTCATGTCCATCCAGAAATGTAAGTTCTTGCACGATGCTGTGTGGTTTTGGTAGCTGGAGGAAGGATATTCAGCACTTGCTGGCTGCCCTGAGCGTGAGTTCCCATGTCTAGTTTTAGGGTACTGATTTGTCTTTAAGGTTCTGGTTGTCTTGGTGCCCAAGAAAGTGCCTTTCATCCCGTGCCCGTAACAGTCTGGTTGAGACCAGCAAAGCCCCACAGGCTGTAGAAAACACTGCCAAGGTGTGCATGTGACATAGTGAGATTAAATGCAAAGACAGACCTTATAATTATGAACTTCAATTATTACATATCATTCAGAGCACTTATTGTCTGACTCACTCCTCTTATTGCCCAGCATTTGAAAATTGCAGTGCGTATGTATATGCATTGGGAAGAAGAAATTATTCAAAGGGAGGTGGAATTCATTATTTTAAACTGCTGTGGCTATAGGAAGATACATCAAGAATGGTTTGAGGATATAGATGAACTTAATGCAACAGTTCTGGAAATAAGACAACAAACAGGCTTTTTGTGCAGCATAATGTATTTTCAAAACATAATTATACTCTTTGTGATTTTGGTTTTTTGTTAAGTTTCTTTTGTTGTTAAACTTTAGTAATTTCTATGTCTCAGTCTCTAAGGAATTTTATCACAGATGAAGCTGCAGGCTATCACTGAGGTGCTGCTGAAATGTAAAGTGGGCAGCCTGAACACTCAGTAACTTCAGTCCAGACTAATTTTGATTCCAAACCAAGCAGCTGTGCTGCTCAGGACAGAGCCCATACAGGATATCTCACCAGAGATCCTCCTATTTCATTTCTCTGTGCGCTAGGAACCTGTTCTGATAGTTTCTTTCTGACACCTCTCTGTGAACCAAGTCAATTTTGCATATTTCAGTTCCTTCATCAGTTCATCTTTTTTCTCTCTAGAACTACAGGCAAGAAGTTGTCTCAGACGTAAAACTTCTGGAGATTGTAGCCAATAGTCATGAGATACCCAGAGCACAGGGATAAGGAACTGCATTACCCTTCAGGGGTGCAGCTAAAAGATTTCTGTTTCTCATTTTTGCTTTTCAAAGTTTTTCGTAGTTATNTTGGTGGGTTTGGTTTTTTTTTTAAGTTAGTTAATTATGTTTCCGGAAGATAAAATAGCTCCTACGTCTTTGTATCCCATTCATTATCTGCTGAAATGCATGTCCTTTGGAGCAAATACCCGTTCTGTAAAGAAGCCAAAGGAGGCAGGTTGGCCAGCAGCCCACCAGTGTCCACAGATATCTGTATTTCCAGAAGCTAAAGCCAGCCAACCACATTCTACTCATACAATTAATTTTCAGTCCTTTTCTTTTAATTCTTCTTGTACTATGACAGTCAGTCCATTAATATTTTTTTTTCATATTCTATAAACACTCATTATCAAAATTGAGTGGAAGTTACCAATAATTTATGCTACAGTCATCCTTTTGTTAGTTTTTTGTTTTTTCACTTTATAAAAACTCGTAGTTTTTGTCCTGCCTTATAACAGCTTAAAACTCAGTAGTTCAGGGTGGAGGGAAAGGTCCAGTTGTTTGAATGGAAATCTTGATACCCTCCTCTGATATGACGAACAAAACGTGTCCCATATACCATCAGCACCAAGTGTTGTTAATCCAGCCATTATAGATTTTTTTCCTGTGTTAATGTACAAGTTTGTAGAGTTTACATGTTCAGGAAGTTAAGATTATGGGAAAGGAGGATTGCACTACTTCTGTCATGTGTCACCAATATAATCTCTTACTCCTTAACTTTAATTCATATTAAAATCTTTGGGGAAGTATGGTATATGGTTGTGATGTGGATGGTACCTATTTGGCATCAGAGATAGGATCCTTGGAGACCAGGCAGGGAAAATGAACCACATCCCTGAGGATGCCTGCACAAGGCAGTTGTGCCCCAGCATCCGTCCAGCCTTTGAAGTGCAGCCACTGGGAGTGAATCAAGGAAGCTTGTCCATAAGGAGTTTTATTAACTATTCTCTCCTTCTGTCTCCAGAACAGGAAATTAGTGTGGGAGCACAAAGGAGCTAAGGTGCGAGAAGATGCAGTGGTAAAAGAACAGATTCTGACTTGAACCGTTTCACAGATGGGAAAACTGAGGCATAGGAAGATGACAGCCCAAATCTAATCTACTGTGTGAGAGTGGAGGTGGATTATTTTGAACACACAATACCCTCTCAGTTTTCATTTCCACATTTTTGTTCCACCCACAGATTCATTGGGGAAATTGCTAATACTGAAGGCAGTCAAATCCATTCTAATCTTATAAGCAGTGGAAGCTGAAAACGCAGTTTTGTAGTAATGCACTTGTTTCCCCCTTGCTTTCAGGCTAAGAAATAGAGATTACATTACAGATACTAGTCATAGGTCCTTTGTGTAACTTTTAAAGATATGTTGGCAGGATAAGTTGCTGTATATTGTATTCCTGAACAATGCTAAATGTTTTGGTCAATTGTTCTTTTTTCTTGGGGTATTTTTGTATGTGCTGTTGAAGTCTTTAAATGCTCAGAAAGTGACTCACCTGCATCCTTTCAATGAGTTTATCACTAATCTCTGAAAATCATTACACCAAGGTTTTCTTTAGGAAAAAAAAAAAAAGGTATCCCCCTGTCTTTGTATAGGGCTAGAATACAAACGTTTTTCTTCTTATCATTAAAAATGTTTTTGAGCTCTTTCCCTAGGATAAGTTCAAGGTGACCTGAATGAATGGTCCTGATGAGTGCTAAGGAAATTTAATGTTTATGAAAATCCATTGAAAAAAGGTAGCATGTAGCTAACATGCATATGACACTTCAAAGAAAACAGGATTGTTTCAAAGGGGAAAAAAAGAAAAAAAGATTAAAACCTCATAATGGTGTAAGAAGGTAAAAAAGGGATGAAACTTGTGAGGGTGGTGAGCCACAGGGTGCCCAGAGAAGCTGTGGCTGCCCCTGGATCCCTGGAAGTTAGGTTGGACAGAACTTGGGAGCAGCCTGGAATAGTGGAAGGTGTCCCTGTCCATGACAGGGTGTTGGAATGAGATGAATCTAAAAGTCCCTTTCAACTGAAGCCATTCTACGATTCTATTATTTTATGATTCTATGAAATTGTTATAATACTATTCAGTCAGCCACTCATCTCCATTTGAAATCATACAGTTTGATTAGCCTGTATTAAAAAAAACCACAATAGACAAAAATTCCCAGTTTTCTAGAAGATGTAAGTGTTTAGAAGTGGGAAGATAAGAGAATGGAAAAGGCTGTGGTTCTTATGAGGGGTCAGATAGGAAGGAGCTTAGTACACATGTGCAAAATGCTGTAAGGCCCTGGAAGAGGGAAAATAGGGAGCTACAGTCAATCTTACAACTATAATAGAGCTATCAATTAAGTTTAAAAATTGTGACATGCAACATAATAACCTTGCAGAAGCCATAGACTTAGGTAGGTGGGAAGAAAGGACTAGCCATTCAAATGACTAATAAAACATCAGCAGTTTTCGGGCAGAGGAAAATATTAGAGCTCTTAATCTTTTTCTGTCAAAGTATTTGTGAACTCTCAGCAAGGATTAGACAGAATTTCTCCTCAAAATCAGTGTCTAAATTGCTATCTGAATTTTTCTCATGCTTGCATCTGGCACTGGTCCCTTCAGAGACTGGATTTCCAAGTGATGTTTCCATTAATTTACCTCATGTAGTGTTTCTGCTCCAAGGAAAACTCCCCTATTAGAGGCATCTGGTGGAGAAAGTGGACATCAGGTACCTCTATAAATGCTGGAAAACTGAAATGGCAGCACAAAATCTGATGCAAACCCTGGTAGAAATGTTCAAAAGAGAATCTTATTTTATCATTTGTTTTTCCCTTCATGAAAGCTACCTAAAGCACCCACCAGACACTGACTTGCTGCTGCTTTGATCGATTAACTGGTTCATATTTTCAAAACATCCTTAGGCAGCTCATTCAGACCAAGAGGGAGAACTTCTGCTGTAGCTATAGCTCATTCCTGTCCCACATGTCATATTGTAAAATCTGTTTTATCCAGTTTCAAAAACAACTCCTTCAACAGTGTCAAAAAACATATGGCAAACATCACCCCCACACATCCCATTCTATTGTCATCACCCATTTATGTCAAAGGGAATTAATATCCTAGGCACTCCTTACTCTTCAGGATGGACTGGAAGAAAATGCAGCAGAAATACTTTCCTGCAGCTATCTCTGCACATCCTCTACTTTTGAAAAGCCTTTTGAAATCTGGTTATCCTTCTCAACTAGAACATCAAAATGCAAAAATTACTAATTTTGTCTTTTGGCAGTGCTTTTTCTTCTCTCTTTACTCTGTCAGCAAGCAGCAGTTTTTCCTTCTATCCCTTTATGGTGTGATCTCTTCAAAGAATATTTTTGTTCTGTTTTCTAATGGAAATGATAACTGATTCTTCATTCCATTTGTGCTTCTCTTTGCCCTGTAAAGACAAACCTTGCTCCTTGTGTGATCAGCTACCTTCCACAGAAGAAACTCACCTTAGATAAGGATTTGCCTCCATTCTGCCACTGTCTTGTCTCATTTATCTGTGACATTTTGAATCCCTATCTACTTGTTTCTCCTAAACCTATTGCTACTATTCAATTTTTTATTCCTTGTCTTGTTCTGTTCTGTCTTTCCTCTTGGCCTTTTTCAGCAGTAGATCTTGGGCTTTAGCAGGTTGAAAAGTATCTGATCCCAGATTAAAGTTTTCAGTACTCTAAGCCACTGAATATTAAAAAATTCTTAACGACCTATACTGTATTGAAACAAATATTCAGTTGAATAGCTGTTTTATATACATAGATAGACACCCAATTTAGCAAATTATGTAAGCGTGTGTTTGTCTCTTGTGCTATTCAGCAAGGCACTGAAGAATGAATTAAACTTGCTGAGGCCCACTAAGGTCAAGCAGTTTGTTTAAGAGACACTCCAAATAGAGGTGGATTGCTGAAAGAAATAATTTTGCAGTTTAGAGCATAGAGGCAAAAAGAAAGAGGTAAAAAATGTAGACACTAACAAGGATATTGGAGTTCTAGACTGAACACTTCCCCTCTCATCAGATATACTTAAATATTGTCACTGAAGTTATTCATTTGGTTGCTTTTAAAATTTTTTCTTTTTTTTAAGGAAGTATATTTAATAAAAATCGGGAATAGAACTGAGTAATGATGTTTAAATTTAATTTCTCTGGATTTAGTTTTCTAGCAACTGAGCCTAGTTGAGAGGCACAGACAGTGACCTCCACAAAAGATTTTCTTATGGTTCATATTGTGTTTTTCCATTTGACCAAACAGCTCCTGCTCCTTGGGTGAGCATACATGTCATCCACCCATAGCATTGTAACATGCTCTTGTATTAAATATGAGGAAGAATTCTGCATACTGGTTGGGGAAAACTTTTGCAGGAAATAACACACAGTATATTTAATGGGAAGCAAAGTATACATACTTCAGAAATGTAATAGTAGACAGAAAAATGTGGGTATTTTTCTTAAGTTCCTACTTTAATTACAATATGGATGGCTTTACTTTGCTAGGCTGACAATTATGTCCATTTAGGTGGAATAGTGACATATGTATTTTCATGTTCCAACAGGAGAGCAGATGTTCCCTTTTCTTAATGGGTAAAATAGGTAAATGCTGAAACTGGAATTTTGGAAGGTTTGTTGCTACACTCATTCCTAATTTTCTGTCAACAGGTTGATGAAGTGTTGACATCTCAAGCATTTGCAACTAGATAAAAATAAATTGTCCTGTCAATTTTGTGAAATATTACTATTTTATCTTCATACTAAAGTGTGGACATTATTAAATATGATTTAAGACACCAGAAAGGCCTTCCCTAACAAGATTACCTGAAACATTATACTAAGCAGTGCTCTGCAAAAACTGCAACTTTGACTTCATAATCTAATAATTTTTCATGTTTGCATCTTCAATCAGATTTCTGATAATATTTAATTAACTTTTTTTTCCAATTAAAAATGTAATATATATCAATTTGTTCCCAAAGAGAATTAATTACTTTTCTCAAAGAAACCAGGGTGACTTTAAAACATGATGTAAGGTAATCATTTTACTACCTAGAACAATGAAATTAGAAAAGAAATTAATATTAAAACTGCTGTGTGAGCTATGAGTACTTCACATGATATAGTCGTTGCAGTTCTGGGAAAGAATTACTCTTTTGATAAATAATATTTTAGTGGATGAATGACTATTCCTTTAAGATAACTTACTCATAAATACAAATATAATTCACTGAGAGTCCACAGTAAAAATTTTGTTTTCTATTTATCCAGTATGCACAGGAAGGAAAGGTCAGGGCTAAAGGCAGAAAGTTTAGAAATCTAGGACAAAAAGTCATGATACATAGTATGTTTTAAATTTGTGCAGCTGTTGCCATCCCTCCTTCTGTACTATCTAGATACACCAAAATTCTTGTTTTTAATCTGGCTAATGCCAGAATGAATAATAAACATTTCACACATGCACAATTGAAGTCACTCTTGATTTCTTCACCTTCATTCTGACTTGGAAATGGGTCAAATTCAAGACCTATTTTTTCCCTGTTGAGTTATTCTGCAAATATAAGGGACAAATACGGTACTAAGAAAAAACTCGGGTTCTGCTGGATAATTTTTCAATTGTTTTGCAGTGAGATTGTCTTCAACTGACATTTATGTTGTGCTGCTTTTTTAAAATCTAATTGATTAAATTTGAGTAATTTAAATAAAAATTAAATTTTTAGATTAAAACTGAGTAAATTAAATGCTTTGCAAATTTACTCTTATTATTAAAAAAAACCCCAAACCCAAACCCAAAGCAACCCTCAGACTGAAATACATTATCAATCTGTTTGTTTTAGCCCTGAGCTGTCTGTGAAATATTGCAATCTCTATTCAAATTCTTTCCAGGTTTGGTAATAGATACCCCTTTACCATGTTCTGAGTCTTAGTGTGTCTGTAAGTTGATATCTTTCTGCCAGTTGTATTTTCCTAACATTTATTTTCTAAATGTAAAGTGGCATTTCTTCAAAGTCGTGAATTTTCAGAAAAAGCTTTACATGTTCATTAAATTTTCGCAATGCACCAGCTGAAATGTATCCCAGGAATTCACAGGAATTATGAATACATAGGGAAGATAAAACATTGCCACTCTTGCATTAAAACTTTGTTGGAAATGAAAACTCAAAACCCCATTTGTTTATTTATTTATTATACAGGAAAGCAGGGGTTCTTTGTTAAATAAAAATTAATGATGGCAGTCTGATTTAGGTAATATAATATTAAAAATTACAAATGTACACACATTTATTTGCCAAAAATGTTTTAAGCCATGTGACTAATTTGGTCTCAATCTTTTGTCATCGTCTTAATTTTGCAAAAGAAATCCTGTACTTTATTTTTTTCTTGGCTGGTAAATATAGGAGTAACTACTTTGTATGTCAAATTTTTGCCAAAGATTCAAGGATACAAAAATCTTCAGACAACTAAATCAGATGGTTCCTCACTGGTGTTCCTACTTGGGAAAGTATGCAGGGAAAATTCTTTCCTCTCCCTCTCACCATTCTTTTCCTGCCAGGATAAGGCTGTTCTTTTCCTTCCTCTGCTTTCTCTCTCTCCCTCCCCACAGTCACTTGGAGCCAGGTCTTTCTTTTGCTCCCCACCTTACAAAGCCACCACCATAAACATGACTTTTAGCCAGCAAAAATCCACCCTCTGTGAATAAATTTGCTGCTTTTATTCCTCGTTTCTCTTTTGCAGGACTGGCCTGGATGGGAATTGCCCAAAGGCAGCAATAGAACACCCTCTTCCAGAGCTCCCGTGAGAACTGTCTCCCAGTGCCAGCATCCTACAATCTGACAGTGCCAAAGCACCTTGTCCTCCTCTTCTGATGGGAACACCAGGACCTTGCCTGCCCTCAGTAGAGAAAGCATTCCAGTTAAAGGTTAACTTCAAGAGCCCTTCAGTTTTGCAATCCTGTTCTCTGAGGAAAATAATTTATTTTATTGCATGGAAGCCTCAGTTCACTTGAAATGAATTATTCTGTTCAGCTGAGGTACTTCATCTTGCCAGAGTCAGCCTGGAACTGGTGTGGGGGAAAACTTCTAGGAGGCAATCAGCTTAAGTGGCTGTTCCAACCTTCCCTCCAGAGGGTCCTAACTCCTTCTGCTGCCTGTGGAGAGCAGATTGGCCAGCTAATTTCTTAAACTTTGCAAAATTACGGAGCTGGCGTGCAACCCAAGAGGTTTAGTCAGTGCTTACATCAAAACTCAGGATTGTCAACGCTGTCAAACAAGGAGAGGAAAGGGAAGGTTTTTGTCACCTGTTCTGTGAGGAGAGAGCTGTTTCACACAGGATTCTGCCCCTGGACAGTAATACCTTTACTGCTGGATGCAGTGTGTGCATGTTTCTTCTTGATATTATCCCCCCTCTTGAAAAGAAGCAGTAGGGTTATCACAGCCCTAGGTGATGTAGAGAGGCAGATTTGACCAAGAAAAATGTGCAATGGACTCAGATCATGGGAGAACAATAATGGGCAGGGTGAAGAGGAAGGAAAACAGATTTTTCAGAAGCTGTGTAACTGTAGCTTTGGGATAAGACAAATCACCTGCCCCAATGACAATCAGAATATATGTTTGTCCAATAGAACAATAAATCTGCAACAGCAGATTTCCCACTGCCTTCTGTCATCTGGTGTTTAAGTAGCTGAGATTGTCTGCCCTTGGAGAGCTTTTCAGCAGACATTTCCATCTGCCCTACCCTCACACCACAACGTTCTCCAGCCTCTCACACGAAGGCGTCATTGTTGGTGTTTGCTCTGCCTTTTCATATCTGGGCAATCTTTCACCTAGCCAGGGCAGGTGTAACGTCGGGCTTATTCCATGCCAAAAGTAGCAGATACATGTTCCTGGATCAGTCTTTGCATTCTGATCCAACTTGTCAATACCTACGTAATATGTTTTCATGGAATTTTCTTTTTTATCTGTGCCACGAGCTGCAACATGTAACTGTTTGTGTCTGCAGTGAGTATGTACTTTTCAGGGACATTTTCGGAAAAACAGGGTAGTGCTTTTTAAAAGACTGTCTCCTTGTTACACAAAAAGAGCAATTAATTTAGTGGTGTTACTGCCACCATAATTATAATTTTTTTTAATAAATACTGAAAATTTTAGAATATCTGATTTTCTTTCGGCAATATTACATCTCCTGAGGAAGTCATTCCATGGCATTTTCAGGATTAAATCATGTTGCCCTCTTTATAGCTTCCAACTTTTAAAAAGAAATCTTACATTTCCTGTTGGAAGCACTGATGTGGAAGTAGGTACTTCACTTTGTGTCTTCTGCCTCATGGATGTAGAAACAGAGGGGGACTTAACAGTGATGGTGGGACAGATTATTTGTGCTTCTGTAATATGGACTAGCAGTTAGACTTGTAGGGTCCCAAAACTTAATGTTTTGGGACCCTACAATGTAGGGGAGAAAACTTAATTACCTTTGTCCCTTCTTTAGATTCAGTCAGTTCAATAAAGCTGAAGAGCTAAAATGCAGACATGAGTTTTTGTCAGAACTTTCTGAAATTCAACAGTTGTTATAAAACATTGTGTAAACTTCACAGCTCCACGGTTCCAGGTTTTGGCTTGGGCTCTGATTGCACTTGAATTGTTTCCGAGTGATCAAAAGAGAAATTATTAGATGCCTAGTAAGAAAGTTCACTTTATTCTATTTACAGTCGAGTCTAATCTCAATACATTTAGATAACTGTGATAAACATCCCTTTGAACCTCACCTCACCTATTCCTGAAGGATTACAGAATGCTGGAGTCTGTGAAAGCATTAAATACAGCTGCTGGCTCAGATTAGTTAAACTTCTGCATTTAAGGGCTCACAAAGGGTTTCACAGCACCTGCAGGACTGCACATTGTGCCTCTACGTGGATATTCCCTGCATATTATGGGAGAGCAGCAGCTTATTGTATTTTATTGAGAGTAGGTGGTCTAAAAGATGGGGACTTGCTGTCTTTTAGCCATGAAGAGGTTGGATAGGACAGAGGGAAGTTTGTGCTTTCCAGAGCAGGCATCTATTAATAGAAATCAGAGCCTGGAATATATCCTCTGGTGTAGCCATAAGCAATTCAAAAACACAATTAACAAATATTCAGCGGATGTCATTTGTGTCCTAGGTTGTTAATGCCAGAGAGCTATTATTAGAACTATGAAGTACTTTGACAACTTGAACTTTGAGGAATACAACATTTTCCTTTGTTTGCAGTGTGCTGCTTACTAAGTTTTGGTGGAATTTAGGTTTAAGCAGTATCCTCTCTATTGTCAAAAGCTAGAAATCTGCATTAGACAAAACTACCATTCCCTGTGAAGTGGATTGAAATATGTTGTTGGTTGGGATTTTTTCAAAGTTAAAATTTAAATCTTACCCTCATGATAGCAAAACTTAATTTCAGTAGAATAACCTCAAACTAGGTGCTTCATGAGTAGGGTTAAAATTAAAAGCGGAAGATCTCAGCTTCAGTTTAATTTATGGTATTTACATTCATGTGACATAAAATTCTTTATGGTTTGAGCCACACACTTAAACTTACAATTTTTATATGAATTTAAACTCTATAAAAATTTACTAGATGCTTTGTTGATAAGGAATAGAATTTGTTGGTGCTGAAATTCTGGCATTTGCTGAAGGAGTTTGTTGCACAGGAGGCTAAGTGGTTCTCTGCAGAAACAGTGATTTTAATAACAACAAAGCCAAAGATGGTGCCATCCTTTCCACACTGTCATGAAATTATAAGTGCTTTCACATTTCTTTTTACCTTTAAGTGCTGAATTTACTTGTTTTATACTGAAAATGATAAAAATGGAACAATCTATCCCACATCCAAACAAACCACTTCTTTACAAATATCTCTCAGGCAGAATTGTTGACATTTTATATGCATTCTGCTGTGTTTTGAACCTTGGGTTAGATTTGCTGTATTGCTGTGATCCAGATATGAACAATTTACTTGACATGTCTTCATAAAACCTTATATACTACAGCAGAGCTTGGAGTTACAATGCAGTGTAAGTATTTTCATGCATTGTTATATTTCAAAATGCAGGAATATCTTTTCTCTAAGTCCAATTTCTATAAAATGGATTTCTGAATTTTAAGAGGGTTTTTTAAAAAGCCTTTTTCTTATGCCAATTACTACATTTGCATTATTATTAAATTGAATTGTAATCAACAAATATTATTAGTGTATGATTGTGTGGATTTTTGCGTATCTTTGTGAAAACACCCAATAAAATGCATGGTGATTTTTACATGATGCATAATGTTTGAATGACTTCTAACACAGGATGATCCACACAAGTATTGTGGGAATGAAAGGTAATGGAAATGTGGGCAGAAGGATGTGTGCATGCTTATGTCAACTGGGTGTTATGCTTGTAGCCAGTAATTAAATATTTACAGAGGGAGACAAAAGAATGTCCCTTAGGCTGAGAGCTCACAGAGTTGTGAGATATTGAGAGTACTAAACTATTCTGGAGATGCCCAGTAGTCAGGGAGTTGGAAACAGCACTCATATTTTGACAGCAATAACGACAGTAAAATGTTCTTAGAGCCTTTCCCCTTTGGTCAGGGGATTCCCTGGCAGACTTTTGCCAGGATCAGCTTTTCTGTGCCACTGTCTTTGCTTTGCAAGCACCACGTGGGCAGGGCCACCCCACTGCCTCCAACAGCCCTACAAAATGATGGAAGCAAATATTCTGGGAATTTTCCTAAGCAGCAGTGAGGTTTTTTAATCCTGTTGCAGGGACCCTTCCCAAGATGATCATTCAGGTGTTGATATGAGCAAGGTGGATCTGAAGCATCCCATCACACAAGGTGCTGCAGAGTGTTTTTAAACTTGAAGATTACTTGGATTAAGCTGATCTCTGTTAAACAGAATGATTCTGGTAATTTAGAGTTTGTTGTAATCTTCCTATCACTTTACTTTCACATTAACAAGTCAGATCTTTCTTATTTGATGGTATGCAGGTTTGTACTCTGGCAAATTGCTTTCAGGCTAATGTTTAAGAGGTGCAATCTTCTCAGAATGCCAGTTTTGCATAGCACAGAATGCTTGATTGTCTTACTGGCTGTCTGGCTGCAAGTAGGACATCATGTACCTCAGAGAGGCTCCAAATTTACTTTAGATATAAAACACTGAAAAAACCAACAATATCTATTTCTACATAGTTAATTTTATACATTCATAAGCAAGGACCTGTTCCTGCTGACTTTATAGTCATTACCAGAGCAAAAAATTAAAGAAGAGAAGAGAGAGAAGAGAAGAGAAGAGAAGAGAAGAGAAGAGAAGAGAAGAGAAGAGAAGAGAAGAGAAGAGAAGAGAAGAGAAGAGAAGAGAAGAGAAGAGAAGAGAAGAGAAGAGATTAAGAGAGGCTGACATGCAAGTTATGACAGCAATTTCATGGGGTTTTTTTCCCATCTTGGCTCAGCACAAAACCTCAGAATTACTCAGGTGACTCCTCTACCATTCTTCTTTCTACCTTTTCATATTTAGAAACCACAGTGTGCCTCCCCAGGACTAAAACATTATGGAAAATGCAACTTCAAATGTCCCCAAGGCCCCCAGACTGGATGTAGTTAGGCTGAAAAGGCAGAATTCTTTAAACAACCTCTCAGGTGTTACAAACCATCTCTCAAAGAATTCACAAAGGCTGGACATATGGAGAGGCCAAAAGTAAAGAGCTCTGTGGGGTCAAAGGCAGATGACATGAGTTTCCAGTGGATTTAGCCTGGGTGTTGGCTGGACTGGATGTTGCTGACTGTGGGGCTGGCTCTCACGATAACCTCGTTGCCAAGATTAGGATTAGGACTGCCCAGGAGTTTTCAGCCTAGCCACATGTGAGGTAGACTGTTGTGGGTGCCACAGCTGAAATAGTCACAACACGAGCCCCAGGCAGCATTTCCTTATCTCTGGCTCTCTTAGTCGCTGATAATTATTACATAAGAGCCGTCAGGGAAGGCAGATCCGTAATAGTGAGAGACAGCAGAGGGCTGGTGCAGAAAATATTCGGAATTTGAAGAACAGACAAGAGGAAGCCAGTGCAAGTGAATGACAAGTACAGGGGTTTAGCAGGTCCAAACTAAGCTTCTTGAATGATTACTACCACCAGGAAAGGATTGAAGGCTGATTATCTTGAGAAAGAGACATGCCTATCGGCTGGCTGAATCAGATTAGTCATAAGCTCCTCTCCTAAGCTTTTCTTTCAAGCTTGTGCTCACTTTATCTTCTGAAAGGCCATTCCTTTGAGAAACAGCTTTCCCAAGCACTGGGTAGGAACCTTAGCTCCAAGAGAAATGTCAAAATGCCAGTGTCTGAGATGGTGCTTTGGGCTTGGGTTATTCTGAACGACAACCTGGAACATAAAGGGATGGATTTAGAAAGTAGTGTCTGAAGATCTGTTGCCAGGATCTAGAATAATAAAAGACTAACCCTGTCCTTATGCTGTACTTAACCTACTAAATGTTTGTATTCTAGTTTATGAAAAACAGGCCCATTAGAGTGCCACGTATGTAATTATGCTTTTTACAGGATGTATCAATGTGCAAAATATCAACAAAAAACTGCCTAGAGTCCGGTCCCTTCCCACTTAATGCTTCTCTTTGGGATGTGGCCATATTTACACAGTGCATATGCCTGACTTATTGATTTGAGCCTGTTTCCCAAATCTCTAAGTCACGGGAAACATAAACAAGAAACTATCAAACTTTATACAAATTTGCAAGTGTTTGAAGTTACACACATCCTCCAATTATCTCTCCTCTCCGTAATGTTCCAGACCAAAAAAAAAAAAAAAAAAGAAAAAATTACAAAAGATTATTCTGACAAGGATATGGGAACTTGTAAATTGATGTGGAAACAGAATTGCTTGTGAAATCTCATTAAAGCTGAAAAGCAGAAGAGGGAAAGCTACAGGATAAGAATAGCTGGTGCACTGCTCCTCTGATGAGAGCTCTGCTTTTTCCACAGCATCTAAACCCCTAGGTATGTTGGAATAGATGTTCTGTTTTAAAACACTAAGTAAATATTAAACTTCCACACTCTCTGCCTTGCTGTTTGCATTCTTTGACATGGCTGTAAGGGGCTGCATGTTTCTCGGATGAAGTCACTTTGTACCAAGATGGCAGATAGCTCCAAATAACACAAACAAGAAAAATTGGGGAAGACAGGCATTTCCTGGATGCTGCAGTGTTTTTCTCTGTGCAGGGATCAAACCATGGAAGTTTTCTATTCCTTCAGTCTACTGTTTTAGCTATGTAACCCCAAGATTTCACTTTGCTGCCTGGACAAGGTCATGAGTCAAGGTTATGATCAAATAATGTTTGCTTTTTTCATTATTGGTAAGAAAATAATGCTTTCAGTTAATGAATCACAGGAAAAAGAAGTGAAAAAAAAAAGAAAAAAAGTGTGAAGTATGAGAGTTAACCAAGTATTACACTGATGTGTGAATGCCTCTGGGAATTTCATCCATGCATCCAGGGCTCCCTTGAACACGTGCTGCACGAGATGTTGGTATTCTGTGATTATAATTGTCAAATTTTGTGGTAGAAAGCTGATCCTAGAAAACAGGAAAAAAACACCCATATTTTAAACAGCAGGTGGAGAACAAGTAGGCTTTGTTCCTAGGTTTGCTGGTGTCTTTGGGGGTCACCTCGAGTTGTCATTCACACCAGGGATTTCAAAAGCACCCCCTGATCCTGAAAAGCCAAGTAAAGATATCTAGGAACTGTTATTCCTGTGATAGTCAAGGCAGAATATCGGAATTCAGCACAATTCAACACAGCATCCTAGGGTAGAAACATAGGAACATGGGAATGTAGTATCAGAACTCAACATAAGAACTCATTTGAGAGGGTTTCTGTCCTCTCAAAATTAATCTCATGCATCTGAAATGGAGCACTGCCAAGAAACAGGGCTTTGATTTAAACATTATTACATTCCCCTTTCTAACTCTTGCCAACATAGGCAGAATGGTCCTAATATTGACCAGAAAAAAGAAAATGGTCTATTCAGTGCACTTTGAACATATTCTGGACATTAATGAGGTTAATGATGAATGCCTTTAATAAAGAGTGTTTGTCCACAATGTTTTTTGATCTATTCACTAACAGACGGATTTATTTGAATTTTAACCATCTAAATTTAAACATCAATTTTAAATTACCTGCCTATTCTCACAGTGCACTAATGGAGAGAGATAAGCATCTCCAGTGGATGATTCAGCCACCTGAAGATAAAAATGTAAGATAGATGGGAAGCGCCTGTCTTATCATTGGAGAAGCCACCTAGATTTTAGGGAAGACATCTAACTTTCAAACAGGTAAAATTAGTTGAGAGAAATCCCAGAAAATTATAATCTCTGGAACAGGAAAACTTCTGAAGAATTTGTCAGGGATTACAGGGAATTAATGTCACCTGACTATGAGACCACTGCTAAACTTAAGCAAAAAACAAAACCCTGAGGCTTGAGGAAACAAGAAATATTAAGATTTTTTCCTTGTTTTACATTGATTTTAGTGTCTAACAGTGGAGTGCTGGAAGGAGCTGTATTTATGATAATTTTGTCGTTGCTTTACTGTATTTATCCTTGTTTTGAATTTTTTACAGATTCAGTGAGTGGCTAGAGAAAAAATGCAGTGAATTGCTGTCAGCCATCTGCCTGGGACTTCTGGGCCACATGGAGGAGGAACCATGCTGGAAAGGGATTCACACAAGGCTAAAATGTCCTGCATTGCCTGGAAAAGGAACAAGTCAGGCGTTGAAGTGACAAGACTGATACAGGAGCTCAGTACTGGAGCTAAAAGCAAAAACAGGGTGCTGAAGTACTGCTTCAGTTAATTTCCTGACAAAAAAGGGGTTGTAAGATCCATGTAGTTGTTAGCTCTGGCATGGAAGGGGATGTGGATAACAATAGAAGCATTATTTAATTTAAAGATATATTAACTTGTCTTTCTCTTTCTGTATCTTCTCAGTTTCTAACTTCAGTCTTTCCAAAGAGACTTTTGGATCTAGACAGGCTCCCCACAGCTTCTTCTGCTTGTTTCCTGCCTCTGACTTTTTCTGAGATCCTGGCTTGTAATCTGCTCTCCTCCTACAGTTCCTTATGGCACTGTCTTAGTGCTATCCAAAAATACACGTGTTCCATAAAGAAACCGCCTATTTGCTTGGAACTGGTACTGGTGTCCTGGGTCTTGCTAGATTGTACCTTCAGCTCATTAATTTCCTTCCAGGAGAGCTCTTTTCCAATGTAATGATCCAGGTTCAATGAGTCATTCTGGCAGCCAATTTAACCCAAACTGTGCTGAAATCCACAGTCTAGGTAGAGCAGCATCACTAAGTGATCTGCTGGGGTTTTTTTTGTGCATGAATTGTTACACGTGGATGCTCATTTGATTAAAACACCCAATGAAATTATATGAAAACTACTTCACACTGAGGATACACTAAGAATGTATGTTTTGGAGTCAATCTAATATACACAGGTATCAAATTCTTGCCCTCCTTACCCAGTTTTGGCAGTACTGGGGGCCCAGAACCACGGTTAGGTTGTTTGTGCACAATTTGCATCTCACTGCATTCCCTATTGCCAGCGATTTATGATGTGGAAAGGACCAAAAGATGACCAAAGGATGTACAGAAATTGGGAGTTCTAGAGCACCTTCAAGCCTTTTAGTTTTTCCTCCAGTTTCAGCCACAATTCTCCCTTTCCCTTGGCATTATGCATGCAGACAGGCACGCTAATACCTTTATTACATAACTGTTCAGAAATGCTCCCATTTCACAGGAAAGATGCATCTCATTCACACACCTTATGCAAACAAGATATAAATTGCTACACAAGTGAGGACATGCAACATTATGCCTGAAAAGGCTACTCAGCTGCAGTCATCATGGCCCTTCCCCGTGCCAGAGAGCGAAACCCTCCCTTTGGCTTGTTCTCCTCTCGTTTTGGGCTGGCAAAACTCTGCTCCTTCCTCACTAACAGGGGGGAAAAGCTGTGCAATGAAGAGCAGCCCCTCCCCAGCTCTGGGTTCAAGGTGGGGTTGACCCCTGCTGATCGTGCTCCCGTGCAGCAGATCTGGAGCCGGCCGGGCAGTTTTGAAAAACTCCGGCCCAAATTGCGCGGATCGCGTGATTAAGCGTGTGGGTGAGCTGAAGCTCTCGTAAACCTTTATCATCACCTTTGCCACAGTCTGATGCAGCTGTGGAAATGTGGACTGCTCAGCGAGGTGAACTACGGCTGAGGGATGGTTTTGGTATCCACAGGGATGCGTGTTCTTCCAGCTGGAGGCTTCACACAGCTGCGGCTCATAAGCCTCAGCTGCAGATCTGCAGTCAAATCACAGATTTTTTATTTTTTCCCCCCTCATCTGAGGTTTCTGTTCTGTCAAAAACCCCTTCACAATGACTTTGAGAAATAAGTGATTGAAGGACCTCTGCTGACTGGTAGATTCATGCAAAAGGCAGAGGCAGATGATATGATTACGTTTTGACAGGAGTGATAATTCCAGAAGGTTTTCTTTTATTAATACCTAGAGGAGAGTAGCTGAAAGCAAATTATATTTCCAGGATTTCAGATACCAAAATACTATAACCTTTCATTACAGTTTGATAAACACTGTTCTCCAGGAGAGTGCTAAAACAATAATAATTGTCTCGTCCATCAGTAGTAAATGATTAATATTGGCTCAAGCAATGAATAAGCAAATTGAGAAAGGAGCCATCTTCATTAGCAGTTCACTATTCTTAGCAGTTCACTATTTCTGAGTTCCTTAAGTTCATTATTCTAAGGAAGTCTCTATATGCAGTAGAGGATGTACTAGTACTCTGTAACTTGATTTAATTAAACTTTGCATTAAATTTGAGTCAATTTAAATACATTTCTTGAAAGAGGAAGTACAGTGAGGTAAGAATGGGGAATACACACAGCAGGTAAGATGCTGACAGCTGCATTTCCCTATTCCTTAGCTCTTCCCCCTCCCCCTGTCTAACTGGTACTTTTCCTGTAATGCTCCTCACTGCAGGGCAGCTTAGGAGTGTTTTGGCAGGGAGCAGTCTGCTTATTCTCCCTGGAGACTGCACAGAGATCATAAATCCTTTTGGAGTTCTTAACCCTTGTATGGAACTGACAGCTTTAATCTTCTTCATTTCTAAATTCGAGCAAGAGGCAGTGCAGGCACGCGGAGAGGAGGACGCACGTTCGAATTGCCGGGCAGCCGGTCACACACTGCCCAGTCTTGTAATTTAACAAAGTTTCAGCAGAACCCACCGTGCACTGGAAGTGCTCAGTTTCTGAGACACACCAGTGTCCTAACAAATACTTGTGATAGAAACAGGTCCCTTTTCAAACATTCCTTGGCTGAGGAATTCTTTGGTTTAATCACATCAGTGACTTCCACCCCCTTTTCCCTGAGTTAAAATTTGTTGCACTCCTTCTCCTCATTCTTTGCCTCTTGGCATAACTGGCACCTCCTTCCTGCCTTCTGCTGTCAGAGGGAGCCAGGTGCCAATAGCAATGGTTATGTCAGGGTGAACTGTGAATGCTGGTGACCTCCTCCTAGGACGAAAAGAATGATGACCCATTAAGGCAGCCAAGTCAACTGTTTAGATGACTTTGTGCAAATCATTTTTCCAGATGTCTACAAACAGCAGAGAAATCTACCCTGACATGCCTTACTCCTCACTTATCACTATTATGATGCTATCCCAATGAGGTTTTTCACTGGCACAGCACTGTAACATGTGTATTTCAGAGTATTTTAGTGCATGAGAAAACATTTTCTGCACAGAGAAATGAGACAGTGAGACAGAAAAGATAAATTACATGTCCCAAGTGGCATATCATTTTATTGTTGCAGATAGGGAGAAGATTGATGTCCTTGTGTCTTCTTGTCACAAAGCTGCAAGAACCATTTGTGAAAGATACTGGAATGCTGACATACAGTGCTTGGGGTTTTTCCACTGTTTTAGCATGGTTGGTGTTATTGTTTAACTGACTGTGTCTTTCTGAAGATGACAGAACATTGTCTCCTCTTCATCTTACAGTGTTTTTCACCCCTTTTACATAAGGGTGGCTTTCACAGCATGGATTGCTTAAGGCAAGTGCTATCTAAATGTGTTTGAATGTATGCAATCATCAGAGGCATGTTTTACAACTCTTTGTCAGAATCCAATAAATACACAGCAATTAAAAGGGAGATTATGACAATGTAGTAGGTGAGCAAACAAGTTTCTAAAAAGGACACTTCCTCCCCATTAAATATTTGCCAGCATAATTTTTAGAAGAATCCAGCGGTTCATAAGCTGCTGTGAGGATCAGCTGTGTGTTGGATATTATAAAAGCACATTTTATTCAGAGATTGAAGACCCAGAAACAACGTGAGAAAATTGGTACACTGCTGATAAGGTCCCATATTTCATTTGAATGCACGGCACCCTCTGAATGTCAATAAAACAAACACAAACCTCAGGATGTTTAAACAACCCAAATTCCTTTAGTGGCAAACTGGGCTGGCAGTGAGTGGTACCTGATGAGGGAACAGAAAGGGATGTAAAGCTCACCCTGTTAGGTCCTGTACAGGTCAGATCTCAAATGATTTCAAGTGACAAGTTTATTGTCCATGGTATGCACCAGGGAAACAAGAAAAGCATCTATTTCTGATTTTTAAAAACATCTAGTAAAGCAATGTTCCCAAGAATGGTAGAGACATAGCAAAACACAGATTCCTTCAGCTTTCATCCAAAAACCAAATTCTGCCTTTTTAGTATTGTTCTACATCTGCTACAACTGTTAAAATGTCAATACTGGATGCTTTTAGGGTTCTGAGAGTTTGATTTGCTTCTGGTTCCCACTTTTCATATGGAGTCACTGGTGGGAAGTTGCCCAGGAGGTCCAGGGCTCGATGGCAGATCCGGGATTTTTAAGTACTTTGAGAATATTTCATTCATATTCATTCAGTGCTTATATAAAAAGTTGAATTCCAGTCTATAGGAATGTCTGAGTAATGCAGCATGTACCAGAAGAGCAGTGACTTCCTAATAATTCCTTTGTTTTCTCAGTAGTGTGTATGTTATTAGGAAGCTGACTCTGATCTGTTTCATGGATTTTAAGGTCTTACTAGGAAAACAGTAAGAAATTATATATTATTTGCCATGCATAAGGCTCTTACAACACAAAGACAACAGAATATCAAACAGTCACTCCAGAAAATGGGTAAGATATTTCAGATATATATTTATAAAGGACAATTTTTTACAGGTTGTACGTAGGAGGTTTGGATGTCATCCAGGATGACTCAACTTTGTAAGGCTTTTCTGAGTCTGTGACAACTGAAGTGACATAAATTTGAATTATAATCACAACAAGCCAATGCTGCTTTTCAAAGTCTGTTGTGTCTTACAATGATTGCTTTACCTCAAGCAGCACAAGTGTCCTTAAGATACCATTTCTTGTTCTGCCAAGCAGCTTCCTGGTATGACAGTCTTCAGTTAGAAAGCTTGTTTGCACATTGACAACATCATTGTAAGTAATTAAATCAGCACTATTTCTTTTCCCAGAACCCAAGCACTCCAGTTGGTTGAGTTTTGTGAATGTGGAGATGTTGCTCTGAGCTCATGAANAAAAAAAAAAGCAAAAAACCCCCAAGTGCCAAAAGAAACAGCTCATCTGTAAATGCTTCTCCATCCAAACAATCAGAATGAGAGGGGAAAAACCATCTGAGAAGTATTCCAACCCACATTCAACACTTAAGGTGCTGCAGAGGAAAAAAGTGTGAGGAGTAATTGTAGCAGGATGCTCTGCCTGGAGTGGGGGTAAAACAACTCCCAAAATACCCTGTCAGTGGTGAATGGGGAAGGGGGAGTCTTGGTGTTTTTAGTGTTGAATAATGCTGAGACCAGCCCGACTCATCACTGGCAAAAGTCAAACCTCCTGAGAGTGAGGTGAGGATGTGGCAGGCGTGGTGAAGTACCCGATAAAGGAACCACAGGTGATACTGCTGATAACTTATCTGTGATAGTACTGATAACTTATCTGGGGCTGCTGAGCTGACAGCTGGCCTGGGGACATCTGACTGACAGTCCACCACCTGGTACTATAAAAGCCCAGGCCCAGTTTTTAAAGGGAGGATATTATCACACACCCCTCTTGGAGTGTGTGTGGAGATTCCTCCCTGGAGAGGGGACTCCCCTCCAGGTTATCTCTTGAGGCTAAAAAGAGAGATTTACCCCGTCTTGGTGTGGATGAGTAACACCAACCTCTACTTAAAAACTGATTTTTCTAGCTTTAATGCAATTGCTTTGATATTGTTTCAAAAATAGTGCACTATGCCATACAGTAGTTCTAGCTACCTGTACTCTGTAGTAAATAATTCTGATTGAGATGTTGTAGTCCAATCATTACCATAATATTATCAAAAATAGGTAAAATTAAAAACTCCTTAACACCAATATGGAATTAAGAAGCAGGCATTCTTTATTCAGCAGGATGCACAAAATCTCCTCTGAAATATTGAGCCTGCTGAGTGCAGAAAGAGTTCCTGTTTATACACTGTATTTTACATGCATATTCATAGGTTTTCCCAGGAAAAACATACAAATTATAATAATTTCCCTGGAATCATTGCCATGGAGGTGTTCCCTCCCCTCTGCTCAGGAATTCTTCTGTCCTGGGGGTCTCTGTGGTGGTCCCTGGTTGGTGACCCCAAAGTCACACCTGTCTGCCTAGTGAACTGGTAAAACTTGGCACAACTGGGCAGATTGCTTTCCATTTCTTCTCCCTACAGAATGAGCATTGTGTGGTTCCATAGGCCAGTGAGTTTTGAAGAATGAGCATTGTGTTTACCCACCAAGTGCAAACAATTATTCATCTGACAACGATAATAAATAACTTACTTTCATATACATGTGTCTGGTTTGCCATCCTTAATCCAAAGGTTCAGTTACACCTGTGCAATTGTTCAGACATAAATTGTTGGCTGGATCCAGCCTCACTCTGAGAAGGAATTTAAAAATCCAGGAGGTCCCTTCCACACCTGGGGACTCAATGGGAGGTTCTCCCTGCAAAACCCTTTCTGTAGCTCCCAGTTTGCCCTGGACAGTAATATTGGTTATGTCTTTCAATCCTGACCCATGGGATGTTCTGTTAAAAAAAAAAGTCAATCCACAGTATTAATATTCCCAGGATCCATGACGTGGTGTTAGGAGATAAAATTTCCATAAATGTTTTCAGCCTTCTAGGCTGTGGTATGCTGACAACACAGAGGAGCAATTTCTTTATCATCCCCCTACAGATAATTGCCCCACCTGAACTGGGAAAAATTAAATGCCTTCATCTCATTTTATTAAACACTGAGTCTGATAGGGTTACAAAATTCAATTCCTGAAATTACAATGCAAGAATTTTTTTAAAATTTTGGGTTGAATACTAAATTTCCACTCCGTCTTTTAAGGAATTTTGAAAATCACTGCCAAAAGGGTTTAGATTGAAAATTGTGCTCCTTCATAGTTGTCATATGTCTCACAGACTTAAAGGACGTTGGAAATAGTCCATCTCAGAGTGTACCTGTGAAACTGCAAAACTATTTTGTGAAGCAAATGCCGAAATAAGCTGATCTCTTCTGTGCTGATGCAGAAATAACCATGTTCCAGGCCAGATCTATAGCAAATGCTCATGTGGCATTGAGATAGACTGTAAAACACAAAATTCAACCTCACCCTTCCTCCCTCTGCTTTGTTTCAGGCAGGGACGTTTCTGGTGTACTCCCTGGGCTGGAAGGAAACTGGAAGTTTGTTTTTAGAGCTTTTGCCTTGAAATCTTTCTGTCCTTCCCCAGCTGCCTTTTCTCCTTCTCGTTGCCATGTCTGCTCTAAAATCAGAAGTTCCAAAGGCTGACAGTGTCTGAAAAGGCCTGGCACTTTGTTTTCTCTCTGGTGTGCCAGATATCAGCAGTCAGCCCCATGCCTGGGGTCAGACCTGCAACTGCTCTCAATATTTGAGGTTAAAAAAAAAAAAATTTAAAAAAAAAATCCTGTGATGGTCTTCTGCATGTAAGGACTTCAAAGGAATGTAAAAGAAACATTAGACTGTTCAGCACGTGTGAAACATGAGTTTAAGACATCTGATGGGCTTTTCTGTAAGTTCATTAAGATGTTAATGGAGCAGTCCTATTTATCTTTTCAACACTCCCCTGGCATATTCTGAACATCAGGATTCCAGTTCCTCCTTTGTTAGAGAAAAAAAAAAGATTTTAAACCACATGTCTACTCAAAATACAAAATAATGCCAAGTAAAATAACTTGTTCTGGCCCTGGAAGTGGAAATTTGTGTGGAATGTCATAGAAATGGCAGTTTTTTGGAGAAGAAATTTAAAAAACGTAAGAAGGCATATAATGTTTTCCTTGCTCTCCTAATCTTGCCTCAAGAACAGTTAAAAAAAGGTACACTGTGGATTGTCCCAGGGGAGAATATGCTCACATTTTTAAAGAATTGCTCGTGCTTGGACATGTTCTTGGACCCACAGTGGGGTGGAAGAAGATCTGATAAGAAAATCCATGCTTTGACCAAGGGAGGACATCCTGGAGAGCAGTTCAGGAGCCTGGAGACTCCTGCTTGGTCATTTGGAGCCATTTCCAGAATAAACTAAACAACATTTCTGTCACCAACCTGGTACCAAATGGAGACAGCAGTAGGTGCTAAATGTGTACAGTGAGCCAGGCATATTTCCTGCATGGTAACTATCGACCAATTTCAGATTTGTTTCAGGAGTTTTGGGGGGTTTTTTTCTCCTTACAGAACAAAAATTTAGAAGAAAATCACTGAAAGCAGGAATGTAACATGAGACAAATAATTTTTAGATAAAAAAGCAGGGGAAAAAGGCAAAACCAAGGAACTAATTAAAAACAACGTTGATGGTGTTACCCAACAAGTTCTTTAAGGAGTATATGCAGCAATGGGGGAAGATGTTGGAAAATTCTTTTAACTTTAGCACAATAATGTTTGGTACCTATATCAGAGATTAATATGTGATAAAATGTACTAGCAGACTGCTTAGTTTTGAGATTGTGTGTCAGAGCAAAGAATGATAACAGAAGTACATCTCGACCTGCCCACATACTTGAGATATTCTCAAGGAGAAAAGATTCATTAGAAGATCTGGAACCATAAAAGGGAAATTTGGGAAATGAAATGTTCCTAAATGATCACCAAAGACCCACATAAGACCCCCTACTCATATCCAAATAAGTTCACTGAAATGATTTGCATATATGCATATATTGTAATGGAATGTAATGAATATCCAGCTCAGTGTGGCAGAGTAAGTGACTCCCAAGCTATAAAAATATGGAAGTTGAAGGGAAATAATACAAATGATCTATGTCTTTTACAAATCTGCCCTCACTTTGAAAAGGATTCAAATAGAAACAGGAAAAATAAGTTCTAAATACTGTTCCCTTCAGTGGGAGGAAGAGAGAGGAGAAAGAAAAGAGAGAAAGGAAATGTATCTGACAATTAATTTCCAGTAAATTTTCAAAATTCTCCCTTTTGCCAGTGAAAAAAGCTTTTGTCAAACCATCCAATTCCTCTAAAACTACCGAAACCACACCTCCCTGTTTTCCCCTGTGGGCTGGATCACTTTTGCCTGTCAGTTTGCCACAGCAGCACAACTTCTGAAGCCAGAGGAACACCCAGCCTGCCCTCTCCATTTGGTGCTCCATGAAGGAGAGGTCAGACTGTGCCAGCTGTGAATCAGGGTGCCCTCCTCTTCCTCTCTGCAGTGCTCCTTGATTCAGGCAGCACTGCCTGTTAATTCCAGGTGGCTGCATGCTGGGTGCAACCCACTCTGCTCCCTGCAATGGAGCACACAGCAATGATATTTAGGAAGTTTATACATCCCAGCGATGAAGCCATTGGTGCCCATGCAAGAATTTAATCAACAGGACACGTTTTCTTCAACTGCATTGAATTAATAATGAATTAATTACTGCAATTCAAGGTTCTTATGTGTTGAAAAACGTGCTTGGTTCTTTACAGGGTAAAGCAAAACACTTTCAGCTGGGAGAGATGGTTTGCCCTGCTAATCTGGGCCATGGTTAACCCAGGGTTTAGTCACTGAACATAAATACCATTCTAGGAACTTCCTGAGCAGGAGGTCAGGAAGAATATCTCATTTTCTTTTTTGAGTCCAGCATCCTAGTTCCAGAAGCACAATGCCTTGCAGTCCTGAGGGAAAATGCAAGCATAATAAATGATTAAGCTACAACTTTCATGATTCATATATCCCCTTATTTTGCAGTCCTAATTTTGTGGAAAAACTATGTTGTTGGACTCACTTTCTCCTTAAGAGGTAGAAGGCCACGATGAACCTGAGAGTTTTTTACATCCTCTAATTTTTATAATTTTTGCCAGCTGCACAGGTCTGTCTGGTTTATCTTTCACAAGAAATGAAATTGTCATGCTCCAGTGAATCTGCTGCAGTAATGTGAGAGCTCACTGATAATGGGTGTTACAGAAATCATACAGTACCACTCTTAGTAAGACAAGGTTTTAAACCTGTCCTCAATGTTCTCAGACTTGTGGGGGGTTTTGTGTGTTTGTGCGGTTTTTTGTGTGTGTGGTTTTTGGGGGTTTTTTTGGTGGTTTTTTTTTTTTCCTTTTTTTTTCTTTTTTTTCTTTTTTTTTCTTTTGCTTTTTTTTCTTTTTTGGTGACAAGCATGGGTATGGATCTGTAAAACAGATTAGTTTATTTGACAGCTCTGTGCAGGTTGTTATACTGGAAAAGTCTCAGACATGGTTATTATAGATGGACAATATATATATATAACCATATATAAAGGGAAATAAATAACAAGAAAACTAATATGAAGTTTATAAACACATTAAGATCATCAACAGGTGGCTATAGAACAACTAGGCATCACATTTTTTCTGTGACTTTCCATGTTCTCTTCATGGTTTTCCTGTTGTCTCAGGTTAGACCAGAGGTCAGGCTGTTTTTTACTGTGTTTGCAGTAAGAGAATAGGAACTCAGTCCTTCTTGAAGTCCTGAAGTGCTGCTATAATATTGAAAAAACCCCACTGGTATAAGCCAAGATAATTCAAAAAATTTTATTCATCTCTTGAAAACAGCCATGTTGCTGTTCTCCCTCCTCACCACCATATTTCAACTATATTCAGGTTTTGGGATGATCAGCAGTCTTAAACAACTTTCTGGCCCTTAAATCAAACTGGCAAAACAGAACATGCTCTTGATTCAGAGGTGAAAAGAGAAATCTGGCACCTGTAGGAACAAGGGCTGAAATATCATTATAGATGAAAATTACTCAATTTCAGAGGAGCTTTAGAGAAATTATTCTAATCTTTGTAGATTTTCTCAGCTGAAAAGGCAAAAATGTTGGAACCCTAGAATCAGATATTTGAAAGTGAATTTGGCTGACAAGTTTCACCTTGTGAGAACTTGGAGGGTAAAGCAAATTCTGCTCTGTGTGGAAGAGAAATTTCAACAGCAGCTGACCTTTATAAAGAAAGCTGTCCCTATTTGGCTCAGTCCTGTATCCTGAAAGGTCACAGGGCGATAAGAGCACCTTATTATGCCTAAACTGTTGAATGTATTTGTGATAAGCTTGTTCTTTTCTTTCTTATCCTTCTCATTAATTAATTAATGAGACCTACTGTTGTTTCAGCCTACATGGCTGAAAGAACAACGTAATCCATGACATTAATTTAAGGGGGAAAACTTATGAAATACTTGCCTTAAACAGATATTTCAGAGACCAGGACTGTGGGTCCACACACTTGCATTGGCATCCAGACATAGATATAAATATATCTTAAAGAATTTTCAGGATTTTGAAATAAGGTAGTAAGTGCCCAAAAATGAAATAGACATTTTAAAAACTTGCAAAAAACAAACAGGGAGAGGAGCTTGGAGAGTGATGAAATCATGTTAAAAATTATATTGAAATTCATATTAGAAGTCCTAAAATCATGAGACTACTAGAAAAAATCTAGGAGGAAATTAATCTTTCTGTGTGCACAATGTAATATCAATGATGGACAGTAAATAATGCAAATTATTGCTTAGCATTACTGGCTGAATTTTCATTTTGTCACAATCATCCATTCTTGGAACTGCAAAAGAAGAGATTGAGGTGTTCTATATAAAAATATAGATCAATTAATAATATTTACAAAAGAACACAGGCTACCTAAAATACTGGTTACATACTCAAAATACTTTTCTGCAGTTTTGGAAAGAAGTACTATAAACTGAACTAAGCTAAGAAGAAACCTAGCCTGGAATAATGTAAGAAGAGTACAAAGAATAAATTACATTATTTTTCTGCCTGTTTTGCCAAATCATAACCTGGGACAAAAGAAGACGTGACTCTCACAGTCAAAGTTGGACTTTATGTATTTTTATGCAGGAGCAGTCATGAATTTAAACATGCATTTTGGGAAGCAGCAGCAAATACAATAATAACAATTTAACCTAAGCATGCCTGTGTTTAAAAAACCAACCCAAAACAAACAAACAAACAATCCACCAACAAGAAACCAACCTAACTTTATTAATCATCTGCATATACTTTTTCTTAGTATATGGAAATTTATTCTTTAAAGCCTCTTGGCATGGCTTTTTTACTGCTGAGATATGTGTACCTGAGGATTGTAATAAACTAAGTTATGCGTACTATACAAAAAAGGCCTCAGTCAGTGAGATTTGATTGACACATACTTATTTTTCCAGGGAATCACCCCCTTTTCAAAGAGCTTGAGAATACTGATTTAGAGTTGTGGAAGTTGGTGCTCTCCATGGATTAAGAGAAGGAGATGTTCCCCAGTTGATTTAAGTGGATGGTTTTGTGGGTTGTGGGGCTATAAGCTGACCTTCTAAAACGGATCTGGTTAATCTTAAAGGGTTAATTTTTAACAAAAACGACAACAGTTTAGTTGAAAAATACCCACACCTGCTTCTGTCTTCCAAATGTGGGAAAAGGCCTTGGAAGCAGCTGCTCTGTACAGCATTCAAGCTCCTCTACAAAGAGATCCTGACGCGCTTTTCTTAGGGCAGTAACAACTTTACTGCCACTGTGTCAGTAAAACTCTTTGAACAGTGTGGTTTTTTTAAACTTAATTAGACTACCTGGAAAAACGAGCCCTTTCTGCCTGGGTTCATGTTCTTGGAAACAGAAAATCAGTTAGGCTGGAAAAAACCCTTAAATACATCGAGTCCAATCACGGGCCCAGCGCTGTCAAGGCCAGCACTAAACCATGTCCCCAAGTGCCACATCTACACGTTTCTTCAAATCCCCCCGGGGATGGTGACTCAACCACTTCCCTGGGCAGCCACTTCCAAGGCCTGACAACCCTTTGGGTGAAGAGAAGTTTCCTAAATTCCAATCTAAACCTTCCCTGGTGCAACTTGAGGCCATTTCCTTGTTCCCTGGGAGCAGAGCCCGACCCCCCCGGCTGTCCCCTCCTGGCAGGAGCTGTGCAGAGCCACAAGGGCCCCCCTGAGCCTCCTTTTCTCCAGGCTCAGCCCCTTCCCAGCTCCCTCAGCCCCTCCTGGGGCTCCATTCCCTTCCCAGCTCCGTTCCCTGCCCTGAGGGGCCCAGAGCAGCCCCGAGGATTTGAGCTGTGGCCTCAGAAGCCCTATTTCAAGAAGAAGAATTAGAAGTTTAGAGCCTGCTATTCTAGTTGGCTCTAAAACCATGAGCCTACTAGAAAAAAATCTAGGAGGAAACGAATCTTTCTGTGTGTACAGGGCCGGGCACTGCCCTGCTCCTGCTGCCGCCCCACGGCTGGGACAGCCCAGGGGCCATCGGCCTTCTTGGCCACCTGGGCACCCCTGGGCTGTGCCCAGCTGCTGTCACCAGCACCCCCAGGGCCTTTTCCAGACACTTTTCCCCCAGCCTGGAGCTGCAGGGGGTTGTTGTGACCCGAGGGCAGGACCCAGCCCTTCCCCTGGCTGTGCCTCACCCTGAGGGCCTCATCCCATGGATCTCATCCCGTGGATCTCATCCCATGGATCCAGCCTGCCCAGAGCCCTCTGCAGAGCCCTCCTGCCCTCCAGCACATCCACACTCAGTTTCACCTTCAAACTCATGTTTTACAAGTGAGGATTCTTCTCAGTTGCTTAGCAAAATAAAAAGAATCCACAGTATTCCCCCACCCTTCATGCACCTCAAATTTCTGACTAGGATGCAGCTTGGCTCACTTGGTCCCACACAGAGCCTCACAGGCTCTTCAGTATTTTTTGGTAGCAAGGCAAGGAGGAGAGTTGAGCATGCAGAAAGACCTCATGTGCTGCTGCAGGCAAATGGCAAGTCATCCCCAAAGAATGTACTGCATGACGCTACTGAAATCTTATTTTCCTTAATCAGAAAGCCACTTCTTTTTGAAATACCAAAGTTTAAATAATGTTACTTTGCAACTGTTTGCTCTGATACCTTCCTTATTCTCTCCATGAACATTTTGGGTTCTTCTGAGCATGCAAACCATACAGACACCACATACTAATTATTCTGTTATTCTGCTTAGCATGTGAAAATGCATCCTGCATTGCATATCAAAAGTTCCTGAAGCAGCTTACAGAAATCTCTGCTGTGCAATGCTATTGATGTTTCCAAAGAATTTCACAAGCAGAGCAAATTACTTATTCAATTACTGTTCTATTTGGTGCCTGCATCAAGGAGTCCTTAATATACAGAATAAAGCCAAACAATCTCTCTCTTTTGCTCATTGGTGCCTAGCACTAGAAGTTTAAGACAAAACTTAAGACGAAGTTGGTATGCAGCTAAGAAGGAAGCTAGGAATTTGTGATTTGTAACTCCTATTGATACATTTCCCCTTCCTTTCTCCATCTAAAAAATCCCTTTGGATGTTTTTTCAGACGCCTGTAAGATAGCTATTTTTTTCCTGAGAATCCTGACTCATTTCCTATCTTCCTGTAAATAATTTTACCCAAGAATTTGTCATCCAGTATTCTCCCCATTAACAAACCTTCAGTCTGTTTACATTCGGAAATATTGCAATATGCTAAGAAAGCAGAGAGATAATTAGCTCTGAGATCCTTTCTGAAGTGTTTTATTCCATATGCTTTTTTTGAAACTGGAAGACTTGTCCCTTGGAAAAGTAATGCCCTTAAATTATTTCTTTGTACATCAAGATAGGGATTCTCTCTGCTCCCTTGGCTTAGTGTCAGCTCTGTCAGAAAGGAAATGATGGAAAAAAAGAGTGTGCTCTGTAAGGTTTAACTGAGGTCATGGATGCATTTAAGAACACGTATTACATGACTGCCCACATGAAATGGGAGATAAGCACAGTTTTGATTATATGCATGTTACTTTTTTTTTTTTAAAGGAAGTGGATGTTTGGAGACCACTCATATTTTATCTGGAGATGCGAAGTGCTGTGTTTTACACCATTTCTGAAAGGAAAATACACAAGTTTGGAAAGTTTCCTGCAGGGAAAATACAAGTCTTGGCAATATTTCACTTTTGTGATGAATACCTGAATAACCATTGTTATCCATTTTAGAGGACTACACTTGAAAAGGGGCTTTTAAAAACTGAAAGTAAATAAAATGCAAAACATTACCTGTTGTGCCTTTGTATTTTAGCTCTCTGTGTTTTGCTAAGGAAAAGCTACCCAGAAGAATATATATACCCAAATCACATCATATCACATTTACTGCTTTGGTTCTGCTCTGTATCAAAACCCTGCTACACTGCTGCAGCAATTTTGACCTGCATTTAGTCACTTGAGGAAGTAATTCCAGTTCAGACACAATAAGGCAATACTGGATCTGCTTTACATTACATTAACAATTGGATTTTCCTCTGTTTTTCCCTGAAGAAACTTAAGAAAAGGGCTTTGGACCAGCTTCTTGTATCCTGTGGTATGGTTTCACCATGCATGGAAGTGACCCTACATACAGAAGTCTTATTTAAGGTATATGACAGATTTCCTTAATATCCAGGTACTTAAAAGTAACTTCTTTAAACAGAAATATCCACAAAAATAGCCAAATCAACCTAGCAGTTATAAAGAGAGGGGTCCTTATTTTTTACACCATGTCTCTTTGTTGATCTTGGTTTTTGGAGTTGCTTGTGAGTGACTGATACTAAATCCACACAGAATAAATCTGATAAATCTGATTAATTCAGAGGATAATACGACTCAAATAAAGCGCAAGTACGGACTGCCAGCAATGTCATTGGTTTCAGAAAATGCATCTGTAAAATGTCAAAGTGTGCAAGCACTCAGACTTAACTCGCTTCTCTAACTCCCAGTTTATTTCAAGCTATTAATGTGAAGTTACTTACTCTGATACACTTTTTTTGTGGTACAGCACAATTAGGTGTTTTATTCTGTGTTTAAAGCGTGGTGATAATGGATATCAGACATTGCACCACAGACAAGACAGAAATACCAGGATGATTTACCTGAATTAGAAAAATCCTACACATATATACATATATATATGCCTCAAACATGATTTAATTTCCCTGATATGCAACAGCTGTCGATTTAAAAAAAAAAAGCAAAAAAAGGCAACAAAAAACAAAAACAAAAAACAAACAAAAACACAAAAAAAAAAAAAAACCCCCCCCCCCCCCCCAAAAAAAAAACAAACAGAAAAAAACCTCCAAAAAATAAAAAAACCAACAGTCTCAGCTGCAATCATAACAAACAATGACCTTGGCTTATATCTTGTAGCCATGGCAGCAACTGAAAGGACTCTTCCCACAGTGTGTTGGGAGGAGGTTTTTAATCACTGTTTCCCATGGCTGGGTGTCTCAACGAGGGAGCAGGGCTGAGACAAAGAGTTCTGCAGCAAAGGGGGTTGTCCTGAGGGGTGACACGGTTTGTGATCTCGCCACAGGAATTTTGTTTGAGCCCTCTAGGGAATGTTCCTGCCCCACATGGTCTGTGTGCAGCTGCTTTTGGAGTCCTAAACCTATGGACAGTGGTGAAGTTTTTTCTGTATTTAGGTATATGAGGGTTTATCAAAGGAAAAGAAGGCTGGTGAGAAGGTTTTTCAGTGTTAGCTTGAGCAAGATTGTCGAGTCCAAGTCAAAACAGGAGGTGGTTCTCAGTCTGACTTTTGGATATTTCTTTAAATATTTCATTTCATTAAATATGGGAGTGCTACTACTCTCAGTATACAGGAATGGGAAAAAATATAAATAAGTATACTTATATTCTCAGTATACAGGAATGGGAAAAAATATAAATATAAATATAATATAAATATATTGTCTTTGTTTCAAAGACAAAAAAGTGCAAGGAGGCTTTTCTGTCTTTGTCTCTGGCAGGTAAAGTGAATGGATCACTCTTTTAAGTCAGTTACCTGGTGCATTTTTTCTTCTCTCCCTAGGAAATGCAAAAAGCACAAATACAATGTGAAAAGCTTTATTACTACGTTCACAGCAGATGAAAAAAATATTTTAAAATGGGAAAATAGCTACTGGGGAGTTGAGTAGGAGTTTAACGTAACATTAAATGTGGGATTTACTTCTGCACTTTTCTTCAGGCAAGAAAACTTTCAGGTCAGTCTGTAGTTGGGCACCAATACTGCACAAACCACAGGTCAGCACAGAGGAGGGAGTGCAGGTGTTGTGCTGAAAAAACCAGACCCTCTCTACTCACCTTGGACACAGTTCCAGAAGCCTTTTCTTTGTTTTTTTCAGGGAAGCTCAGAAAAAAATTTGCAGGTCTCCTTTCTGGCTTTGCAGTCAATAGGTTTTGGTGTGTGGGTATAAGAAGTGCTAAAGGCTCTGCTGTGTAAGACACCTAAATTGCCCATTTTCCCACCTAATTTGCTTATTTTGCCACTCTGTTTAATCCACCTCTCAGGGCTTTCCTCTTTCCATTGGACTCAAAGCTCCACTCAGCAGAAATCACCACCACCACCAGACAGATTTTTTTTTTTTCTGACAGCCCCTCTGTCACACAGCTCTTTGTAAATCTTCTCACTTGACCTTCCTGGCACTGAAAATTAGTAGGATCACAACAAATACCAGGTTTGATTGGAGTGGATTCCATGGTAGCCTCTCAAACTGCTTTTCTCCAGGCTGTGGGGAGTGGAAGCTGCCCAAGAAGCAAGGAGATGAGTTCTGGCTACACTCTACCTGCACAAAGGAGGAAACACACTCTGTAAGGTGTACAAAGAAATGGCTGCTTGCATGGAGCCTTTAGCAATCCCCAAAACCTGTAAGAATAAATATCCTAAAGAAATGCAACAATTTGTTGTGAAGGGAAGCTGTTCCATAACTGACAAGTCTTGCCTGTGGGGTTTGCTTCACTGATTTTGTCAGATGAACAAGTCAGATATAAAGTATGACCAGTGTAGCAAAATGGAGGAGAGAAATGGGGACTTCCCAATTGTTTGGAGGGATAGATATGGTTATTGCCAAAGGAGGTGAGTGAATTAAACCTGCAGTGCTGGGCATCCCTTGTCTTTGGGAAAGAGTGTGGTATTTAGTGTATCTGCAGTGACAGGGCAGCAATCACCACGGTAGATGCAGTGATACTTGTGGAAATTAAAAAAAAGAAAAAAAAGATATGACAGGAACAAACAGTGTCAGTGTTGTCTTTTCAAAGTCTGCAGAAAAGCACAAAAATAACTGGAGTTATAAAGGAAATGGCCCTCAACACTGGGTACCTAAAATAAGAACCGAGGACAAGTACTTTCCCAGAAAAGTCACAACCTCCAGTAATTGCCACTCCAAGGTCTCCTCTACTATATTTAATGGCTCTTGCTGGATTGTTCTTCCATTAGGTTTTTATGATCACTTTCAGACAATTTTCATATTTCCTTTTTTATTTTAGCTGAACCTGCGGGGCTGTAGTTCTGTTGGGTGTGTTACTGGATGTTCCTTAACTCTCATATTTGAAGAATAAATCAAGTCATTGCCTACCTGCACGTTTTTATGGTCTGCTGCCTGAGGAGCTTCAGCAGTGTGTGTGTTCCCACTTCCCTGCCACTGCTGTTCATGGATCTTAACCTTTATCTGGGCTGTGTGAGACTTTTCTCATCCTGCTGCTTTTCAATATGAAGCACTCAGAGAATGCAGAATTCGGGATGTGGCAGCTCCTGGCTTCACCTTGTGGCACCACGATGCTTTTGGTGAAAGCAGAGGGGATGGAGGGCAGGGGGAACAGGATGATAATCCCAACTGTTTGTTTTTAAAATCAGAACTGTGATACTAATTTCCTGGGCTCTGGCTGTTTGAGGAGTTAATGAGCGAGCAAGCAAAGCCACTTGTAAACATCCACCCTTAAAACTGGTTTTACAGCCAGTCTTGCAGAACCCAGCTAGGCAGGACTGTGCATTGTCAGTGGAACAAAGCTGCTGTGAGAGCTAAATGAAAGGTCAAGGAATGTGGCTTCGTTCCTCTTTGGGAAATGCACAGTATCTAGTAAATGTTGTCAGCAACTGGGGGTGGGTGGTCCCTTGAGGATGGAAGCTGTGTGGAAATTCCCATGCCTTGGGCTGAGAAGGAAGAGAAGGGAGAGGGACCTATTGCCTTGCAGTGCATCTGGGCAAGAGGGAATACAAGAGGGAAGTGTCTTTACTGACTTAGAGCTCTATGACACCAGTGGCTGACTGAAATGAAAATAATTTCACAGGTGTTGGAGGTAAAGTGGAACATGATCACTCATCCCTGATGCTGTGGTGCTTGCATGTGTCTTGGTTTGAAAAGCCAGGTGTCTGCTAAGGAGGGCAGGAGCCTCCCCTGAAATGGAAAATGCAAACCCCCTCCCTCTGAATTATTATAGTTTTGAAATTAAGGGGCTCTCAGGCAAAGATATGGGAATAGGAATAACAGTTCTTTATCAGGGAAGGAAATTAAAATGAAATAGAAAATGCAGTAGAACATACAAAACCCACTGGCAGAGTGAGAGCAGGAGCTGCATCCTGTGCTCAGGGTGTTGGTGGCAGTGCCATCCCATGGTGTCACTCCTCCTNTGGCTCCTCCCCCTGGGCGGGGCATCTCCCAATGGGATGATGGAATTTTATCAGCCATGCAGGGACACTCAGTGGCCCATTAACAGAAGATAATTAATAATTAATGGCCCATTAACAGAAGATATCTCCCTGGAGGGAGGATTGGTTGTGGAAGAGATAAAGAAAAACTGCCCAATTAACAGAATATAACTGCCCCAGCTCTGACAGATGGGAACAAAACACACAACCCCAGGCATATCTTGCAACCCAGGACAGCAAAAAAAAACCAGTTTAGAACTCAATCATGAGGATGGCAAGCAGGACTACAGATCACAGTTGTTGTGAGCTGTTTGTTTAGTTTGTATTCCACCCTACATTGGGCAAAAACGTCTGCCTGAGCTCTTCTTGTTGCACGAGTTAAAAAATAAACCTTAATCTGTATATTCTCCATGCATTTCCACTTTGCTTTAATTTGAGCAAATGCCAGTATATGTATTTCAATAATTTGCATTTGATAGTTGGGCTTAAGTGCTTGGATATTTAATCACCTCTGAAATACATTTCTATTTTCTACATAATCTGCAAGAGGTAGCAGTCCTCCATACTTCTTTGTTTTTCCCACTTTGTAGCCTGAAATGACCTGTTTGTTTAAACTAATAAGCATGTGTAATAAATGTCAGAGATAAATTAATTTTGTTCTACAAGGAGAGCTTATTACTTCCTGGAAGGATGTCCCTGGAAACCAATACTGGTATTTATCAAAGTGCTGGTATTTGGAGGTTTTAAGGGTATCTAAAAATTATCTAAAAATTATACACCTACACAGAATTTGCAACCCCCTCCCCACACATCTAATTAATTTAAAGATTAATGTCAGCTTTTGAAAGTCACACTGAGATTTCTATCCATATCTTGAGTTATTTCAGTGACTTAAAAACAAAACTTCAACATGCTTGGGGGATAGTTTCCTTGTAAGAAAAACAGCAATAAAGATGGCTAAAGAATGGGTAGTTGATCAAGCAGTTTGATGTGTGTAAAATGATCTGTTTGGATAAAAAAGCAAGCAAGAGATGCACTTTTGTACACACAACAGTGGGGAAACTGCACTTACAGAAAGCTATTGCAAATCCTTGCCTCCAGAAGAGCTTGGAAAACTCCAAAACAAGTTGGAAAGGGTCTGGGAGAGGGCCCATAATCAAGGCTTTTTCCCCATATTTGTTCTTCTACCCTCCATGAGATGAATCCAGAAAATACAAAACAAAGGGGGAAGACTTTGCGTCATTTCCAAAATTCCTAGGATCAGGCCCCATTTTCTTTGATTTAAATACATAAATATGAACAAAGTATGTATAAAACCATTGGTGACCATTGGTGGTCAGCATAAATCCACCCACATTTCCACAGGATCACCCAATTCCACAGGATCATGTAATGGTTTGAGTTGCAAAAAGCCTTAAAATTTGTGTGGTTCCACCCCTGCCCTGGCAGGGACACTGCCACTGTCCCAGGCTGCTCCAGCCCCAGTGTCCAGCCTGGCCTTGGGCACTGCCAGGGATCCAGGGGCAGCCACAGCTGCCCACCCTGCCAGGGAACAATTTCCTCCTAATATCCAAATACCCAATTTAAATCTACCCCCTTTCTGTGTGAAGCCATTCCCTGTGTCCTGTCCCTCCATCCCTTGTCCCAAGTCCCTCTCCAGCTCTCCTGGAGCCCTTTAGGCTCTGGAAGGGACTCTGAGGTTTCCCTGGAGCCTTCTCCTCTCCAGGCTGGACACCCCCAGCTCTCCCAGCCTGTCCCCACAGCAGAGCTGCCTCAGCTCTCTGATCCCCTTTGTGGTCCTCCTCTGGACTTGCTTTTTTATCCAAACAGATAATTTTACACACATCAAAGCAATTTTTGGACCTCTTCTTCCTTCCTATGTTGCTTTTCCCCCCCGTTTTCTCACAACTGACATATACTTTCTTCAGAGGAAACAAAACAAAGCAAAGTGTAAAGCTATTTGTTCCCTTGTACAAACATACCCCTTCAGGGACATATTCTTTAAAAATGAACAGTTCTTTTCTTCAAGGCTCAGGAAAAGCTCAATAATTTATTTTTTACGTGGCTCTCACACTGATCTGGCAACTTACTTAGGACTGAGGTATTACTGGCAATACTCATTTTTCAACTCAGACAGCACTTTCTAAGTTTTGCAAAGTCATTTATATTTGCTTGTGTATCTCAACTGCCTTTCCCCTATACCCCCTCTGCTTGCCATTTATTTGGCTACATCTTTGGGAATTGGTACTTTTCCATCATGGTTAAGTAGAAAGAAATAGCTGTCAAGTTCATGAATTATCTAATTTTTCAAGGTTGCTGATAGAACTCAATCATTCTCACTTTGGCTCTCACTGATGGGTAAACATGTAGGGATGAAATAAATGAGAAAAACATTCCAATCATAAGCCAGATATTGATTAAAAGTGTTTTTTCCCCCCAAAATGATGTTCATAGCTGCATTGCTGTGGTTCAGACTGACTGCCAAAGTCTTTTCTCTTTGTGCAATGCTTTCATTTGAGATTTTCTTCCTTCAAGTGTTGAAATGAGTCATTAGCATGTCTGTATGTATGGGATGATCTCATTTCACACTGAACAAAGAGGAAAAAAATATTAAGAGTAGGGTATAATCAGAACAATTGTTTATTCTAAACAGAGAAAACCTCATATCTTGTGTTCAGCTAGTTGTGAATAAAATAAATATTCACAATAATATAAAATAAAATCTGAAATAAAATAGTGGTAGACCTGCAGAAATGCTCAACTTAACATTTATATTTCTTATGAATTCTTTTTGAAGATATTTTCTAGATGTCCTACACAGGTACTATACAGATGGAGGGGTGGTTTTGGGTCGTTTTGGTTTGTTATTTTTTTAACCATCTGACTTGACTAAACATTTAGCTTAACCTGCTGAATTTCTCCTCAATGAAGCAAATATTACACTGGGCTCTGCTGAGGAAGCAATCACAGTCACAAACCCATATTTTTTTTTACTTTTAAATCACAGTAAAAACAGAATGAGCATTTTTTTTCTTTAAGTAGGATGTTTCTTTCCTGTAATTCCTCCAAAGATATTTCAAAGGGTAAATGATGCTCCAAAGAGTGAGGGATGTTTTGGAGCACCACATTCCTCACAGGATCACACTTCCACATTTATTCTGTTGTGTACAAGGGATGCTTGCCAATAAGGAGTGTGATAGGGTGCTGCTTTGGGATTTTTGGACAGATTCCATGCTTCTGGATCTGGTCACTCACCATATGAAACAACAACCCCGGCATTTGTATGCAAGCAGGCAAAACAACCAACTTAGGCTCTGCTTTGCATCAGAAAACATTTACAATAAAGGGTATGAACACAAAAAAGCAACTGACTCAGAGATCATCCGAGTCAAAGGGATTAGCAATGAAGCCTGAGCTCTGTGCTTCATCAGGGCCCAGGTGATAAGCAGCAATAAATTCTAAAAAATTTTAAACGTTGCGCTTTGGGGTTTTTGTGGGGTTTTTGTGGGGTTTCTGTACCAAACCCTGAGCACTTCCTCAGCTGTCCTAGAGCTGGCTCATTTCTGGTGGGAAACTCAGGGTTTTCAGAGCAGCTCCTGCCAGAGCTGCTCCTGTCTGTCCCTGTCACCTCGCTGGAGTCACCTCTCCTGTGTCTGTGGAACAAGAACCTCAATGCTTGCAAGCTTCTGTGAAATACACAGAAATCTAAAGGTCTCTTTGTGCTGTACATTTCACCTGCTTTGGGCCTCAGGTTTTCCAGTCTCAAGGTGAGATCAATACAAGACCCATCAAATGAAGTTGGAGTTTACAGCCTTTTGTGACTATGACTATTTGAGTATAACCTGATGGTGGTGGCTTTGAAAATTATGATTTTTCACTCCAGAAGAACTGGCTCTGAAAGAGCTTTTACTTTCCTGTAAAAGTAAATTTGCTTTTGAACTTACTTTTCTTTGAATTTACTAAATTTTTCCATGACTACAGGATATTTTTCTTTGACTAACTGAAGTGACTCGCTGCTTTAGGCAAGATTGTTGATCTTGCTAATTATTTTATTATTATATATGAATTCATATTTTCTGTCAGAAAATTGATTTTCAAGCTTATGAATACCTACACGTGTCAGGAAAGACCAAACTGAATCAACATAAGTGTTTTACTTTAATAAAAGCAAAACATTTTATTTGGAATGCAAATCCCTTTGAAACACTGTATGAAAATCCAAAAGCAAATAGTTATTTTGAAATTATCAATAAAAGATACATTTAAAATATAAAAATGAGCCTTTGCACACTTTTTAACATTTTACAATATTTATTTTTGTGAAAAAACAGAAGATCAAAAGTGCTATGATTTGTTTAACAAAGAAGTTTCTGTCACAGCAGCTTTCTCTAGTGGAAAATCAATTACATAATTTTTCTACCAACCTTCAATTTTATGCTATACAGTCTCAGCAGCCTCCTAAAGTCAGAGGAGGCCAATGGGACACATCATCTCATGGCATGTGACAAAATTAAACTGTCACTTGAATGGGGTCCATTCAGTGTTTTAATATCTCACAATGTCCTTCTTCACACAAGTGAATTTCTGTGCCCTAAAATGATACAAAATCTACAAAATCTAGATTTCCCTCACCAAACTGTGTGATTAAATGAAACAAGTTGAGGATCTTAAAAAAAACTTGCAGATCAATAAAAAAGATTTAAACATGATCACGAGTAGGAGTGGGGAGACACAAATTCAGTCTCTAGGAGAGACTGTGGAGTCTGTGGTGGAGAATAAATTATCTGTACAGCAGAAAGTCTGCTGCTGTCATGAGGATGGATTGCTCTCCTGAAAACAAAAGTTGTCCTTACAGACTGCAGAGAATGAATGAGATTTCATGTTGTAATAAGATTTATACCCAGACACGGAATGGAACAACAATTAAAAGAAACAAGAAGAAACAAGACTCAAAAGTCTTCCCTGAGCCCACCAAAAAACCCCTTGATTTGCAAGGAGTAACATCCCTCCCCTTTCTTCCAGCTTGAGCTGCTGATGCTCACCTCTCTGCCCATCCCGTGGGATTTAATCACCTGAGGAAAATAAGGAAAGTGCTTAGACAGCAGCTCTAAACAATCCAAAACATTTGTGAGGCTCTTGGTCAGCTCATGGCATTCTGCACAGGGGCCTGACACAGCATGGTTCTGGATTTATTGAAATTTCTCTTTTAAAAAAAATCTTCCCTCTCCCCAAGTATTACTCCCACCATGCTGTCTGAGCTAGGTAGAACAGTAATTGGTATTTCCATTTCCTTTTTTTTAGACAGTACAGACAAGAGAGAAAGAGCACAAGATCTTGTGCTTTCTCATGCAGTTTTGTAGTCTTCACACCCTTGGGGAATTTGCTCACCTGACTGGAATTATCACACCACAGTTTGCCTAGACTGTCTTTTTTAGTGTCATAAACATTTATAAAGTGTTAATGAAATGTGTCCCAGGCAAATAAAAAGCATTGGGAATAAAATTGGGATAATATCTAAAAAATTTCCCAGGTTAGTTTCTTGCTTAGCGATAATTTTGCAGTGAATTCAGTAAGTAGGACAAACAAAGAGAAAATCATGGTCTAATATTTCTTCCTTTAAGGCAGTTGCTTAGTAACTTTGAACTCCAGAATTTCTGTTTATTTTTCAGTGCTTTCCCTAATGAGTGTGGTGGCTGAATTCCCTTCCAGTCTACCTGATACTGTGGCTCCCTCACCCAAGGTTATTCATACCTTGCTAATTGTATGATTAAACTTATCATTAAGCCTCAGCTTCCTGATTTAGCTTTGAAATTTGCCCATTTTCTATTTCTAAATGATACACTTGAGCAGAAGAAGTTCTGTTTATTGCTGAATGCAGCATACAATTACTGTTGCATATTTCATTTCTGAGAACTCTGCAGACATTATCTGGCTTGATACCACATTATAAACTGGGTACTTTCAGGTAAGAAAACTCAATTTCCCAGAAGTTTCAGTGAGATTTATCCTGACATTATTACCATTTGGTACATCTGAGAAATATTTCTAAGAAATTTTAGCAAGGAGAGTAGCCTTGGACTCCAAATCTGCTACCAGCTGCTGCATCTTCTTTTCACTTTGCTCTGAAGTTTGTTCCAGTTGCTTTATCTTCTAAAACTACAGTGAAACCTGAGTAGATGACAGCAGAAGGAAACAAAGCCTAATGTGTCTCCCTGACCAGTCTGAGATCTCTACAGACCTATTCTGGCAGGCTTTCCTTTAAAATAAACTTTAAAAAACCAGGTCTGTTCATTTCACTTGGCATAAGTGAGAAATTTCCTTTTCCTCTGGTCACTTTGCTACTCATATTCCTAGAAAAGTTTAAAAAAAAAAAAACCAAACCAAACAAACCAACCCAGGTTAAAGAGCTGCAACTAAAGCTGACAAGTGTGGGTTCCTGCTGGAAAATTTAAGTTTAAACTTACAGCAGCTGTGTCTGAAGAGTTCTAATTATCTTTTATCCATAATTTTTAGCACTGTATATTTTGATACCAGTTATGTGAAGACAGATTGTTATCACTGCTGCAAACAGTTGACAGCTATGATGATACTGAGAGAGAGGAATTTGAAACAGATCTTGAACCTTTCAGGTTTACCATAGCATGAGGTTGAATATTTGATGATTTATTGGCTTCTTAAACAGTGAAAAAGGGGAAGGCCTTCAAATTCAGTATGCAGGGGAGTTTTTTCCATACTCTTTTCCTAGAGGAAAGTTATGGAACAAAAAGAGGAAGCCCAGCAGGAAGGAAAGCAGGTGAAATATGGACAGTATAGGGTTCACCAAAATTATTCTAAAAAACCTCAGAAACAAATGTAAATTGTAAAAGAATCACTGCCAGTGTCCTGATATCTAAGTACAATACACGTGGGCAGAAAACAGATATTTTAAAGGGACTTAAACTCCTAAACCAGTGAGGGCAACACAATTTTTAACCTGCCACCTTCACCTGAAGAACAGTCCCTGTCATAGCAGGCTCTAGGAGTTCTTTACTGGCTGATGCTTGGGATTTCTAAAGTTTTCACTTCCCTGCTTGTTTTAAAACAAGCTTGCTGCCTGAAAAAAAAAAAAAGAAAAAAAAAAAAAAAAAAAA
>VWZP01000969.1:129649-140636 GCA_013396995.1 Dicaeum eximium | reverse complement strand
AAAAAAAAAGACAAGGGGAAAAAAAAAAGCAGGGCTGCAACATTTCTTCTGCTCTGAGGGAATCTGAGGAATAGCAAGCTCAAGAGTCTTACATGTCATGCACCCTCACCTGTTCTCTCTCCCATTTCAACAGCTGCTTGCAGTCATTGTAAGAGCACAATTATTACTTTAGGGATTTTGAGCTTGTGTGAAGTTCTTCTGCCTTAAAACAGGTATAAGGCAAGCAGATTGCCTCAGCAAAAAGAGGGGGCAAAAAACCCACAGCACCATCCAGCACTCTAGTTCAGGGGCTGAGGGAATTCTGCTCATCCAAATTGTTGATCTTTAAAAGTACCCCAAAACTCTGAGTGAACAGTCTGTCCTCCCATGTGCCTGAGCTTTCTGTACAGTTACATATCTACACAATATCCTAAATAATTGAGAGATGAGATTTTTATCACTGAACATATTCAGTTAACACTGAACCCAAGAGGAAGCCATTTCTAACACCATTCAACTCTTTAGAAGTCCCAAGGAAAACAGAAAAAAGGCAAGGAAAGGAAAAAGAAATGGAAAAAGGGAAAAGGAAAAAAAAAGGAGAAGAAGGAGAAGGAGAAGGAAAGGAAATTTCAAGGAAATTTCAAGGAAATTTCAAGGAAATTTCAAGGAAATTTCAAGGAAATTTCAAGGAAATTTCAAGGAAATTTCAAGGAAATTTCAAGGAAATTTCAAGGAAATTTCAAGGAAATTTCAAGGAAATTTCAAGGAAATTTCAAGGAAATTTCAAGGAAATTTCAAGGAAATTTCAAGGAAATTTCAAGGAAAGGAAAGGAAAGGGAGAACAACCACCCTCTTCAAACACATGAAAACCCAAAGCCAAACAACCAACCAACCAACCAATAAAACCCTCCCAATAAAGCAAAGAACAAAAATCCCCAACCAAAACTAAAACCTGGATTTAGCATCCTCAAGTAGATATAATGATGTCTCTGGGCTTTACTTTGACTATATAACAAAGTAAACTCTGTGTTTCAGAGAGGAAACATACATCCCTTCATAATCAGTCATCAAATTATAGTCACACAGAATAGGTAGGGGACATAAATATTCTAAAATTCAAGGCCTGGGTTAGTGTGGTTTAAGGGCAGTTCAGGGACACATGAAAGAGCTCAAGTCAAGACTGCAGTTTCAAATCTGAGGAAAGCCTTGTGTGCTCACAGGTTTGTTGAGTTTTTCTAAATGTACTAACTAGCTGGTCTAATGGAATATACTCACAATTTTGTTGTGACACACACAATACACTCACAAATTTTGTTCTGCCTCATATTCTTGCAGCGTCAGGGCCTCTATAGATGTACTACTAAATAAATGTTATTTGAGCCAATTGTTTCACTTATGCTCAAGGGAGAGCTCCATCTTTCCTCTCAAAAGAAGTGGAAAGAGGTCTGTGCAAACTGACAGTGCAAACACATCTCTGTTTGAGAGTAATCAGCAAATTCTCCTGGCTTGATTTCTTCTTTTTTCCTCTCCAAATAGTGTCTGTGGCTGCAGTAAAAGGACATGACAAGTCCTCAGTAGGGAACTCCTGAAATTCTGCTGTTTCTGTCCAAGCAGAACCACCAGTGCTGAGATGAGGGAGAAAAGTGCTTTGGATCACTGATGCTGTTGTCAGATTTAGCCAGTCTTCCATAGTGTAGATACAGGCAAATATGAAAACAATATCAGCCTACCCAATCTGGCCAGTGTAATACTGATGCTGGAGCACTACTACAGGAATTACAGGAAAACCACAATGCAAGCAGATTCTCCATGATGAACACTCCACAGTTTTTATGTTATTTAACTGAGAGCAAGAAGGCAGAAGAAATGGTGCAGATAAACAGAGCAGAAGGCACTCAGCTGTCTCCCTGCCACAGCTGAGGTCACAGGCTCAGGAGAAGTGTCAGGAGCAGCAGGTGGCCCCTGGGATCCCCCTGGCACTTTGCCACTGTCACCTGTGTGAATCAACAAAACCCCTCTCCCCATTCCAGCTCAGAGCACTTGACCTAAGGCACAGGGGATAAAACTACAGCATTCCCAGTGATTCCACGAGCTTTGAGCCTGCTCCAGGGGCTGTGGGAAGGAAGAAATGTCACCCCATGTCCTGCCTGGGGATCGACTCCTCCAGGCACGGTGGTGGTCACTGACCTGCACTGGGGCAAACAGCAAACTCAATTTTCATGCATCTGTTTTCTGCTGGTCTGTTTCCAGCCAATTCCCTCTCCTCTTGAGGGAGAAACTGCCTGTGAAACAATGAAGGCAAAGCACCAGGGAGATGCACGCAGCATTTCTGCGGGAATCGCGTGTATGGAAAATTGTGTCCATGTAACTGCGTGGGGAAAAAAAAAGAAAAAAAAAAAAAAAAGGGAAAAACTGCATTCTGATAGTAGAGGGGAAAGCAGACAACTGGGATGGGTCTCAGCTGGGAGTTTGCAGGTTGCCAAAGAAGAAATGTGACAGAGAACTTTGCCTGCCTGCTGCTTCTCCCTGTCTGTGCAATCTGATCATATCTGAATATTGTCATGTACATTTACCTTTGGTGCCTGATGAGTGCCAAGAACAATTGTTTTTAATACCTTATAAGATTGCTAAAGATAGCCAAGGCAAATTATTTTCTTTATTCCATGAAAAAAAAAGAAAAAAAAGAGAAGTTCTTGTAATAAAATAAAGCAGATTTTGAGATAAATTATGATCCAAGTAGACTTAGGGAATTGTCTGTCTAAATTTCAATATTGTTGGAAGCATAAACCTGCAAGGAAGAGGGGCTTCATGCAAAGAGGAAATCACCTGGGAAAAGCCAGGATATTCCTAAATAATGGGAATACAGTCTCTGCTGCCTGGCACACAGTTTCTTGTGTTGACATATCAGGTTGAATTCTACCTCTGCCTGGTAGATCTTCGTGCAAACTGAAGTCTGTAGCTCATTAGAATCAGTTTTTCTTACCATTTTATTTGCATGTTTTTCTCTATATCCTCTCCTAATAGAATGGGGCAATTATATAAAAATAAAGAAAAATTGTTATATACAGTAATTATTATTAAGACAAACAAGGCAGAGTCAAGATAGTGCAAGGTCTCAGGAAAAAAGGGGTTTTTTTTGATAGAGTTTAGATTTTTTAACTTTTTTTTGTTTTTGTTTTTTGATAGTTTTTTTCTGCACATGATTTAAAAGCGTCAGTGAAAAATTTCTATATATTTTGAAATATATAATGTTGTTATAATATTATTATGTATATTTATTTTCTATATAATGATTCTCAGAATGCACCCTGTAGTTTATTAGCTAGTAACATACAATAGCTTTTTACAGGCAGATATTAAAAAAGATTCATTGTGCTCTTTGATAACTCAAATTCTGAGTGAAGAATTGAAGATTGTAATCAATGTCTTTCATTCCATTCCACCAGGCAGCCCAGCCAGAGGATCTAAAATAATCACTGTTTCCCTGCATAAATGGCTGTATATAGAAAGGGCCCTCTACCCATATTAAGTAATATTTCAGTATAATCAGTTTTATTGCCTTTATTTAAATATTATCAGTTTTATTCTTTCTAGCTGTCTATTCCCTTGGTTAGCCTGTTGAGCCTCTCTTACAGAAATCATAATGAGTTGCTTTTGAAAAAAATGCCATGTCATAACAAGAATATTACTTCTTTCAATCACAAAAAATGGGAAAGAGGACAGGGAGTTTCTAAACACAAAAAGTTTCTTTTCGTGCATATTACTAGAAACATATTTCCAAATCAAGATTTTAGATTATTTTAAAATTTTGTATTTAAAAACTATCTCTGAAGTAAATTCAGTGGCTTTTCCAGAATCATGCACTGGACCAGTTCTGCTCTCAACTGGATCAACACAATCCTCCAGAAGTCAATGTCATTGCAGCATTGCAAAGCTGGGATGGGATTTGGTGTGGGCCTTCTTGCTCCTTTCAACTGAGATATTGTATTAAATCTACATTATTTTTCCTTCCTTCCTTCTTCCTTTTTTTGTTTGTTTGATTTTTCTTTTTTTTCATTTTTTTGTTTTGTTTTGTTTTGTTTTGTTTTGTTTTGTTGTTTTTGTTTTAAAACTCGGTTTCAACTTTTTTTTTTCCTTTCAGCTCATTTTGCCCCAGGCTTAAATTCAGTTTGGACAGCCTGAAAGGAGAAAAAAAAAAAAAAAGAAAAACAAACACTGTTGTTTCCTTCTGAATGTTATTCAGGCACCAGGGGCTAGGTCTTGATTAATGCTCTCTTTTGAAGCCATTGTTATCTAAGATCTTATACAATTTGTTTTGGAATTTTCATTGTTTTCAGAAGTCCCGTTGAAAACTTAATGAACTTAACACAAAGAGCTACTGTAATGAGGTAATGAGATAAGCCCATACCAACAGAAGGGACAAAAATTAATTATTTCATATGCTGCCAGCGAGCATCAGTGTTTAGGGAATGTATGAACAGTGAAAGTCTGATTCAGCTGTCCAGACATGCATCCAGCAGCATTTGGGATACCCCAGGATTTCTCTCATGGCAAATTTTCTCATTCATATGCAAACCCAGAAATCCTTGCTTTCTTGGGGTATCATATCTGACAGGACTCTGCAAATTCTCCAGTGTCTGAAATGGCATGGGAGAGTTTTGTTCAGCCAATTGAATCAGGACCTGTCTGTGTGTTCCATCCCTTGTCATCACCAGGAAAAAAAATCAGCTTTACACTTTGCTGATGAGCAACACACCCTTTAAATGTTTCAACATACTGGAAAATTGTCTTATATGAATTTTACATGGTCTGCAAGGCATAAACATGAAAACAGTGATGTCCCAGCACCTTTATGGCACACGCTTTCTTCTCTTGTCTGTCAAATTACAGCACATTTCCCTGAGGACAAATACAACTATGTTGTGGATCCTTAAAAAGCCAGGTAAAAGCCAGAAGTCCAAATAAACTGCTCCATAATTAGATACAGCCCCTGTGACATTTGCAAAGTTGCTTCTGTTTTATGTCATAGTGAATTAATCTGGGTTTTAATACAATCCCTGGATACAGGTATCAACAGGATTTTGTTTCCATCAACATGTTCAAGATTAGGACACAGCATCATAAACTGCTTCTCAACCATATGTGGTGTGGAAAGTTTATAAATTAAAATGAGACACTGAACAATTCAGTTTATGCTGTGAAGTGTATTTTTCCTGTTTTGGGCACATCATCCAACATTTATTTTACCCTTGCTGTAGCATTTGTCAAGTGTTTCAGGAGTTTCTACTCCACTTTTTCAGGATGAGCTTCCAGTTGATCTATTCCCATTTAGTGCATGAGAGAACCTCTTTTGAGTCAGAGTTTGCAATACATAAACAAAAACACAGTGTCTGCTTTGGAGTTGCCACTAGCATAAAAATATTATATAAATATAATATTTTATTATATATGAAATATAATATTCGCCCATTTAATCTGGATTGCCAGCCCATTATGTTCAGCCAACTTTGCCACCTTGTCCAAGCCACTGTGACAATCAAAGCTGCTTTTTCACTCATTTTCTGTTTTCCCTCTCCACAGCCAGCCTGCCCTCCCCTCCCCACCACCCTCCTTCCCTCACAAGGACAAACCCCCAGAGCTCCAGCTCTGCTCTGGTGAATTTTGACAATTTGTGCCCCGATGTAGAGGGATGGATTTTGCTGCCAAACCATCACCAGTGATGACCTCCATGGCTTTGGAGGTGTCACTTCAGGACAGGCCAGAAATCTGACTGTAAGCTCCTTTCTGTAGATGGCTTATTTTAATCATGACATTACTCAAATCTGTGAATGTTTATGATTATAGTGACCTCTAGGGGTTTGCTTTCCATCACAGAGTCTTTGGCTACAGGATGGCCAGGTCAGTTCCCTGCTCAGCTGTCACAGTGATGCCATATTCTCTTTTTTTTTTNAATGTATTCCATTTTCTTTTTTTTTTTTTTTTTTTTTTTTTTTTGCACATTGCAATTTCTTAAAAAAACAAACAAACAAACAAACGAAAAAACCGCCAAAAACCCCCACCAAACCCACCAAAAAACACACAAAAAACCCAAAACAAAACAAAAAACAAAACAAACCCAAAAAACACCCCCAAAACAAAACAACCCAACCAACCCAAAAAAACCCAAAACCCCCAAACCCCCAGACAAACAAACAAGCAAACCCATAAAATGAACATGCAAGTGACAAGATAAAAAAGCCCACAGGTACAGGCTTTTGGGCACCTGGGGTAAGATTCAACAGAGCTTCAGAGGTGAGAACAATCTTGGGCAAATCTGGAGTAATTTTCAGGCCTGACAGTGAAATGTCTTAAAAATACAATGAGCAATGGTGTTCTTAAATATTTTCCTTACAGACACAAAAAAATTACAATCTAAATTTGGAGAAGCAGACTGACTCAATGCCCCCCCCAAAATACTCCAAATTTTTGCTTTTGCTTATGCATCTGGAATTACCAGATAATTATGAAATCCATAGCTGGAAGGTGCAAAATCCTGATTCAATTCATTGGAATTGAAGGTGAATTTGACTACAAAAAACTGTATCAGCTATCAAGAGGACTAGAAAAATAGCATATAAGAACCCTGAAAGAACAACTTAAACTGGCAAAATTTAAATAAAGGGCAGAAATACAACAACCAGGTGACTCTTAGCTCTCAACTAAATTTGAATTTACTGTGGTAGTAAGATAGAATTCCTGTTTTATAAATTGCATGTCAGACAGCCTCAGGCAGCAACATCAGAAAATATTACACCTGGAGAGGAATACTGAATTCCAGTCAAGGACTGGACATGTCTTGTTCTGCTCACCAGGTTCAAATTCCTGGTCTTCCTTCTTCAGTTTCTTTCAAAATTGCTTTTAATTTGGATTCTTTTTCCTTCAGTCCCATGTAGACTTTGTATACCTAATTTTCTCCTATAATTTCATTGGAGGCCTGGATGTTCACAGCCTTTTCCTATCTTGCCCCTGAACTTTCTGGCTCGTTCTCTGTCTTTAATTATTTTGTATTATCCTTGGGGTGGTTCAGGCCCCAGACCTGCATGGCTGGCAATTCCTTATCTTTCTTTCTTTTTTTTTTTTTCCCACTGCAAACAGGCCCACTGACAGCAGGCAAGCAAAGCACAAGCAATAATTCCACACAGGCCAGCACCTCTATGAGAATGATGATTTCTGCTTTCTCTTATCAAACACCAAGGGTTTTATGCAGCTGCCTCCATCCAATTTTAAACCATAGCCTTTGAATTTCAGAATAATTCTCAATCATCCTTTATCTATTACAATCCCTCAAAATAAGCCCCAGTCCTGTGCATCTTTTTGGTAGAATATCTTGTAAAAGAGATGCCCAGAGAAGCAAAATCTCTCACAGCTGCCCCAAATCATCCTGTAAATGGGGTGGATGTTGCTTTTAAGAAAAAGAGATGCAGTTTCATTCCCATAAATAGTGGGGCTCCTATGAAATTATCCCTGGTGCTGTCAAAATAATTCAGTTGTCAGAAATAATTCTGTTTGGATTATGGACCATACTTTGGTCCAACTTAGCAAATTGCTAGATAGCAAATTGAAAAAAACACCAAAAACACAAATAACAAACACAAACAAACCCCAGACCCAGAGCTGGTGGTGTTACACAGGGGTTCAAAGAGACTCATTTGCAGCATGTCCAGATGATGGATGAACTGAAATGCAGCAATATAATTACCACTTCTCCGTGGTTAACAATAGTAAAAAGTACTCTTCCTGCTAATGTAAGGGAAATTTAGTGAGTGGTTCTGAACATTAGGTTGCCAGGTGCTGCTTAAAACTAATTCCCTGTGCTTCCAAATTAAAAGTACTAATAAGCAGATACTATTTAATGAACAGCTTGAAAGCTATTCTCCCTGACAATGCCTCCAGAGCTACATGAAAAAAATGTGCATTTTCACAGCTTTGCATGGTAAAATGAGCTATTATTTTATATAAAACTAAAAGGCAGTTGTCAGTTGATAGTGGAATAAAACACAGTAAAGAACAATGCCTTATAATTGTAATAGACAATAAAACCATTTTATATATTATTTGTATGCCAAATACACGGTGTGATAAATACCAGTTTTGTTTGGTTAGCTAAACTATATTTTCATATGCCACACTTTTCTATGTAAGCAAAGTGCTTTGTGGCAAATACTTATTAACCAACTCTTCTAGTTAGTGGCTGTTGACAAATCCAGTTCTGAACAAAGCTGGGCAAATTCATCTCAAGGGTTTGCATGTATAGAAGATGAAGAACCATTTTTTTAAACGTTTAAATAAATAATTAGGAAATAATCAGGAATTATCCTATCAGGAGACAAACTTGGCATTCTAAACACAATTCTGTCCAGCATGTCATTTTTAAATAAAAGATCCTCTCTGGAATATGAGCTTGCTGATTGAAATTGGAATTTCTGCCACTGCAGCTATGCCAGTATCTTCACTGGAACTGACAATAATCTCAGTTTCATTCAGCCCATGTGAAATTTATATATCTATATCTATAAATCCATTTATATATCAAAGGATATTTAAAATTATGATGCACTTGAACCAACATTTGTGAGACAACCATGTCTTGACAAGTTTTGATATAGGTATTTACAGTTGCTTTTGCATGGATTTTTTAAAAGTTTTTCTATGCTTCTTCATTATAAAATGATGGGCAATATTTGCCAAGTCCATATTAGACTCAGGGCAAAGTAGAAAACCCAGTGGGCCTTGTGTTTGAAAGAGAAATGCCACAGGAAAGGTGATATCTGCATGGTTACACCTCATTAATCTCAGTATAATTTCAGTGTGATCTGTCATGCCAAGAAGGATTCTCTCACTCTTTTGCTGGAAGAGCTGCAAAACCTTGGCATTGGAAAGGTGTTAAATACAACAGAGAAAAGCTGCCTGTGATAGCCAGAATTAAGCCAAATGTTAAAAGGTATTAGAGAGATAAAACTACTTCCTTGCCTTTTACAGTGACTTGTATGTGGTGATTATTTATTGTTTATTTATTTATGTTTACAGATGGCCAGGAAATAGGCTGGATCTGCTTGGTAGAACTCCCTCCACCAATTTCAGTGGGAAACTATTCCCTTACTCCTGTAAGGTGCTGAATAGCTGTCACAAACCTCACCATGTGCAATTTTGCATTTCAAAGTGTTGAAAACTTTCCTTTTCACCAGCGTGACCCCTGGTTAAATTTTTAATTTTAAAAATTACCTCATCATGTGAGCTTAATATGCCTCTCACAGGCTCAGAGATGTGGCTTTTCATCCTTCCACTGCTCCTGACCAACTTGGTCACTTCCAGAAATACCACATCCATGTGCTCAACATGGAATACCCAGTTTGGAAAACCTCAACAAGGATGCACATTAAATATTAAAAGTCTCAGCTCGCTCGGTACTCTACCTATGGGCATGTTGGAAGAAAAGCCTCCCATCTGTACTCACATTGGGTAATAAAATCAACAATTCAGGGTGTTCTCAAAGCACTGTTCACATTTCAAAAGTTGAGTGGTTAAATTAGTGGCAGGTGAGCCCTGGAATGGTTTGAGCAGAAAGCTCAGAAGAAGCAGCAGCACTGCTCTGTGTTCACCATGGAAACTGCAGGGGTAGAATAGTGCCAATAAATTCCCTTTGCCATGTCATTCTACTGTTCCAAACAAGTGTAATAGCCATATACAAGCTCATTTAGTTTCTCCCCAAAATGCTGCAACAGCAGGAACTCAAAAGGAAGTCTAGCAAAAGAAAAAGCAGCATATAATACTTCACTGTTCTAACTGAAATGCCATAATTTTTATTATATTCATTATAATTAAAATTATATGGTATATTGTACTTATAATGTTATAAGTATGTTCTATAACATTTATTATTTTGATGAAATTTAATCCTGTAAATGTGTACCATCTCAACCCAAAAAACACATCACCCTAAACTCTAAAATTTGCATTTAGTATACTACTAATACTACTGCACAACGCTTCCAAGCACTCTGAACAGAAGCAATAGCTGCAGTTCTAAACTCCTGTTATTCAGAAACATCTTATGCAATTCACCTTTATAACTTCCTGCCGGTTGCATTTAACCTTTGGTTTCACCACTGAAATATTTTCTGTGATGGCAGCCAAAGCAAACATCACAAGTACCGTAGAATCCATTCCCATACCAGCTTAAATTCCATTCACAGAAACACACAGATGTTGTTTTCCTTTTTCATTCTTTTTTTTCTTGCTAACTTTAAAGGCGTTTTTCCACTTAGCTATCCAGACCTGTCACATCTTATTACACACCAAAAAAAAAAGAGGTGTCAGCTAGGAAAACTATTATTTATCTTACCTGCTCTGTAGACCAAACTCTTAAAACTAATTATCACATATTTATATATTCAAAGATGTTCAAATTTCTGACAAACTGTTTTTGTTAGAAAGGACCAGCACTGTTTAAGGATGAAAAGCAAGAAAATGAGGCCAAACCCCAATTCTTAGATCCTTACCCTGATGAGCAGTAAGTGATAAGGAGGCCTCCCCTCTTTTGCTACAAGTTACAGTACTAGAAACTTTTTAGATTGGTCCATTTTGAAAATGATGGGGATAAAATATGTAAAGTCTATTTCAAAGTCCTACAGTCAGTTTTAAAATGTGAATGTTCCTCAGCTGTGCAGGGTTTCAATTAAATATGAACTGCCAGCCAAATGAAGATGCAATTTACTGCAAACTGGGTGCATCAAACCCTTACTGAAGTTTCTGTGGTAAACCAGCATCAAGTCAGATCAGGATTAATAAACTTCCTGGTGAGGGGTGTGCACCTGAGAAAGAACTGAGAGCCCTTTCTTTGTCCAAGCTGCAGAATCACTGTGAGGTCATTTTGTCCTTGTTGAGAAGTTTTCCTGGCCTCTCCTGCTCTTTTTACATTCAGAGTGATTTGCTGTGAGGAACAAATTCTATGGAATGGCTTATAACTTTT